>OY720441.1:136431788-136554288 GCA_963082915.1 Dolichopus griseipennis
ATCTTCATGAAATTTGTGCTGTAGGTTATTGGTAATGAAACTACGGCGGTGATTACGTACGGTGAGGATTGGACAATGGGTTCGGAACTGAGAACTTTTTTATCGAATTTAGGCCAAACTAGCGTAATTCCGAAACCAATGAAGATATAACCTCCAAATTTGGTATCAGGGTGTCCCTTCCTATTGCATAAGTGTCTTTGAAATTTGGACCCCATTGGACTAGTGGGTCGGGGACCAGGCACTCAGTTCCGAGGACCTTAAAGCATATTTTCGAAATTAATAAAAATAGTAACTTGAAACAAATGTAGAAGCTTCAAATTTGGCCCAGGGTGTTCTTTACTATTTCTTCCATGCCCTCCTAATTTGGGATCATTTGGAGTGGTGGTTTAGGACCTCTCTCAGACCCCCAAATGTGTAAAAGCTTATCATCGAAATTAATAAAACTAGTAACTTAAAATTAAGATAGAACGTTCCAATTGTATACAAGGGTTAACTAGTATTGAAAGTATGACGGGACTGCATATGGGCGAAATCGTACCATGGTTTCGGGTTCTGGAACCCTTGACAAGTTCAAGGACTAACAAACATATATCTTAAAACACCATAACTCAAAAAATAATGCCGGTATTTTGATGAAATTTAAACTCTAGGTTACTAGTAATGAAAGTACCATGGGAATTGGTTCTGGTTGAGTTTAATTTCAAAGCCAAAGAATATATTTCCTATGTCCTATGTGTCTCCGAAATCTAGACTTAATTGTAGTGGTTCAGCTATATTCAAAGGTACTTGCTGCATTTATGTAAAATTTATTTGAATATTTAAATGAATTATATGAAAAGGTCTAAATTTGTAATTGTATTTTAGAAATACATTTATTGCATATTTTGCGTTTGTAAGCTTTTCTATTAGGTATATAAACTAACCACTTAAAATAATTGCAATTTTTAAAAATTTGGATTATTAAATATATTATGCTTTGATTATCTTTTTATCACAAAATTTAATAATTAGAATTTTTTCATTTTGTAATTGAGTTGGAATAAATATATTTTCATTTATTTCAAGTTTGCTTGTTTTTGAATATTTTTAAATAGACAAATTAGTAAGAATTTGTAATATTTTTTAATAGATAATATAATTAGAAAATGTTTTTAGTATTATAAAGTTAATTTGGCTAGCTATGTCTTACGATCAAATTAATAACAGCTTTTATGGTGTTAAAATGACTTATGGATATGTCCTTAAATTTGAACCAAATAGGTGTAGGGTATTTCTAAGTCGGTTGCACCGACTGACTGTTTCTTTACTTGTTTTTTAATAGTTTTTTCTACAAGGTAAGTGTCTGGGTATTTTACAGGTGTGATCTGAGCTTCATAAAAGCCTCCTGAAATTGGTGTGTCAGTGTAATCTGTTGGTTGATATGTAATAGGATAAATTTTATTTTTCTTATCAATTTTAAATATTTCAGTTGACCAATTCGGTTGATAAGCTTTTTCGAAATGACCCTTGCATTTATCTATTTTTATACCCTACACCTATAGAATAGGTAAAGGGGTATATTAACTTTGGTATGGTGTTTGTAACCACCTAAAGGAAGCGAGCTAGATATGGAAAAGTATATATATTTGTGATCAGCGTGACCGCCTTAGTCGATATAGCCATGTCCGTCCGTCCGTCCGTCCGTAGGCACGATAACTCAAAAAATAATGGAGCTATTTTGATGAAATTTTAACTGTAGGTTACTTGGACTGAAAGTACGGCGGGGATTGCATATGGGCAAAATCGGCCAAGGGTTCCGATTTTGGACCTTTTAATCGATCGAAGGGCTAACGAACATATATAAAAAATCACGATAACTCAACAACTAATGACGCTATCTTCATCAAATTGGTGCTGTAGGTTACTAGTAATGAAACTACTTCGGGGATTGCGTAAGGTCGGGGTTGGACCATGGGTTCGGAACCTAGAACTTTTTGATCGAATTTAGGCCAAACGAGCATAATTCCGAAACCAATGAAGATGGAACCTCCAAATTTGGTATCAGGGTGTCCCTTCCTATTTCCTAAGTGTCTTGGGAATTTGAGCCCCATTGGAGTAGTGGGTCGGGGACCAGCCACACATTTCCGAAGACCTTAAAACATATCTTTAAAATTAATAAAGATAACAACTTGAAAAAATGTAGAAGCTTCCAATTTGCCACAAGGGTGTTCTTTACTATCTATTGCGTGTTCCCTTAATTTGGGATCAATTGGAGAGGTGGTTCAGTACCCCTCTCAGACCTCCCAAGTTTTAAAAGCTTATAATCGAAATTACTAAAAATAGTTACTTAAAATTAAGATAGACCGTTCAAATTGTGTACAAGGGTTAACTAGTACTATAAGTACAGCGCGGACTATATAAGGGCGAAATCAGCCCAACGGTTCGGATTCTGGACCTTTTAGTCGGTGTCAGGGATAACGAACATATATTAAAAATCACGATAACTCAACAACTAACGAGTTTATCGTCATGAAATTTGTGCCGTAGGTTATTGGTAATGAAACTACGGCGGTGATTACGTACAGTGAGGATTGGACAATGGGTTCGGAACTGAGAACTTTTTGATCAAATTTAGGCCAAACTAGCGTAATTCCGAAACCAATGTAGATATAACCTCCAAATTTGGTATCAGGGTGTCCCTTCCTATTGCGTAAGTGTCTTTGAAATTTGGGCCCCATTGGACTAGTGGGTCGGGGACCAGCAACTCAGATCCGAGGACCTTAAAGCATATTTTCGAAATTAATAAAAATAGTAACTTGAAACAAATGTAGAAGCTTCAAATTTGGCCCAGGGTGTTCTTTACTATTTCTTCCGTGCCCCCCTAATTTGGGATCATTTGGAGTGGTGGTTCAGGACCTCTCTTAGACCCCCAAATGTGTAAAAGCTTATCATCGAAATTAATAAAACTAGTAACTTAAAATTAAGATAGTTCCAATCTGGTAAGGTTCCAATTGTATACAAGGGTTAACTAGTATTGAAAGTATGACGGGACTGCATATGGGCGAAATCGTACCATGGTTTCGGGTTCTGGAACCCTTGACAAGTTCAAGAACTAAAAAACATATATCTTAAAAACACCATAACTCAAAAAATAATGCCGGTATTTTGATGAAATTTAAACTCTAGGTTACTAGTAATGAAAGTACCATGCGAATTGGTTCTGATCGAGTTTAATTTCAAATCCAAAGAATATATTTCCTATGTCCTATGTGTCTCCGAAATCTAGACTAAATTGTAGTGGTTCAGCTATGTTCAAAGGTACTTGCTGCATTTATGTAAAATTTATTTGAATATTTAAATGAATTATATGAAAAGTTAAAAATTTGTAATTGTATTTTAGAAGTACATTTATTGCATATTTTGCTTTTATAAGCTTTTCTATTAGGTATATAAACTAACCATTTAAAATAATTGCAATTTTTAAAAATTTGGATTATTAAATATATTATGCTTTGATTATCTTTTTATCACAAAATTTAATAATTAGAATTTTTTCATTTTGTAATTGAATTGGAATAAATATATTTTCATTTATTTCAAGTTTGTTTGTTTTTTAATATTTTTAAATAGATAAATTAGTAAGATTTTGTAATATTTTTTAATAGATAGTGTAATTAGAAAATGTTTTTAGTATTATAAAGTTAATTTGGTTAGCTATGTCTTACGATCAAATTAATAATAGCTTTTATGGTGTTAAAATGACTTATGGATATGTCCTTAAATTTGAACCAAATAGGTGTAGGGTATTTCTAAGTCGGTTGCACCGACTGACTGTTTCTTTACTTGTTTTCAGAAATTTTGGGTTCAGTATATATATTCCTAACTATCTATTTTTCATTTTCCTTTGTAGTTTTTTCAGGTGGAAGCTTTCTTGTACTATGTTTGGGTGAATTATAATCTTTTATCCATAATTTTATAATTTTTAACCATTTATAATTTTAGTTTAGTGAACGGAATTTTTCATTGTACATTTAAATAGTTCTACAATTAATTCTTTTAATTCACTAAATGTATGATAATGGTTAATTGATTTTTCTTTCATATAATTTTCAAATTGTGAATTAAAAAACTTTTTACCTTGATCAGAGTGAATATTTTTAGCACGTTTTCATAAAAATTTTGTAAAAATGTGCCTATATAGCTTCACTCTGTCCGACCCTTTTTACCTACTGCTGACTAAAAAGTATCAGCAACGGATAGGTATTGCAATAAAAAAAATGCTATAAATTTTGTTTTAAAACACATATAACTTGAATACCTGGCAAAATTTTTTTTATTTATATAGAAAATTGAAAGCTCCAAAACGAAAGTTTCAATAAGTGTTAAAGGTTTTTTTAATTTTGACTTTGCCTGTCCGTCCGTCCGTATGTTTACACAAACTTTTACACCGTTTGAAATAAAAGAAATTTTAACCACGGGTAGTTCCCGCTACCGTTACGGAGCTGCGGTCCCTCAAAGTTGGAAAAAGCTCTATATTTAAATTGTTATAACAACAGTTCTGTTGGATGTATTTTCAATCTGAATACGGTTTTTAAAAATGCTGCTTTCAGACTTTACAAAAACTTTTGGCCCCGCAAAGCTTCTAAACGGCTAGGTTCTTCGAATTTTGGGAGAAGTTAGATCCTTAGAAATTAGTAGGAGTCGGTCAACAACATTTTTTTGCCATGTCCCCTGCTTAGGAGCTATAAGGGCTCGAAAATTGAAATTTTGCTATTTTTAAATACATGGAACTTAAATACCTGTTCAAATTTTGTTTTACAAATATACAAAATTTATTCTGCAGCATTCTATTTCAACATATGTTAAAAGTTTTTCTGAAATTTAAAAGGAGTTCTTTAAATTGAAGAAACTGTCTCTTAGTTTTAAACATTTTAGCTTAGATAATAAAATTCTAGGTAAAATTCCAAAATTTTGGTGGAGTTCACAATTGATTTCCTGGAACCTATAAAAATGGAAGGGTGAGGACAGGAGGGGGTGGACAGATCCTCGACAATCATTATAGGTTTGCTTAGCAAAAATTTGGATCCTTTCCTATTGAAGGGCTATTAGGATATAAAAATGAAAACAATAACTTATTCACTAGTGTATGTTTTTCCAAAATTAAACGTTAACATTGAAGTTGTAACATTATATTTCGCACTTGTTAACAGGTGTTCTTGAGTGCATTGGGATTATATTCTAATTATTGATTTCACTATTATTCATAATTATTAAATTGATGAAATAACTAAGTTATAATATTATCATTTACCCTATATAATTTTGAAAATGTGCTTTTTAAAAACACTTGGTTTTTGTAATTGTAACTTTTTTGGTGTAACTTAAGCTCTATTAATAATTGGTTTTAAGGCATTTAAAACATTTTCAGAATTTTTTGTTTTTACAGATTGAGCATAGGCATATTTGGAAAAAGTATCAATTACCGTAAGTAAATATTTATAGCCATTATTGAATTTTGCATATGATATCACTTCGACTAAATCGATTTGCCATGTGTCATTTACACATTTATGTTTAAATTTTCTTCTAAGAAATTTACGTCTTGCTTGTCTATGAATTTCAGTTACTATTTGGGATCTTGACATTTTTTTTAAATTAAAGAACTATATCAACTAATTTAATATTATTAATTTTTAAAAAAATGTTAAAGGTATTAAATAGTTATTATTATTATGCATAAAATGAGAGACCAGGACATGATTTAAACTAACCGTCTGATTAAGTATAATTTGCTTTTATACTTTTTTACATGACTATAAAACTCAAGTTTCATTTTCAATTTTAATTCATTTCCATTCTGATTTTTATTCAACAACATCCCGAAATACTTGCCGATTCAACAACATTTCCGTTTGAAGAAACTGATCGAGTAAATACACAAAGTCAGATTCAAGATGATAAAATTACATCCACTGTGGATGATGAGGAATTAACAGAAACTGAAGAATTTTGGCACCGCTCCAATTAGCTGAATTGGAAGGGGAAGATGAAAATGAGAACGAAGACGAAGAAGAGTTTGCCCAAGGTTGGGAGATAAATAATCAGCAAGGAGAACTTAACTAATTATTATATATAATTTTTAGTCTCATTAAATAACTATATAAATAAAAATAAAAATTAGTTATATTATTCATTGTGATTTATTTTATTTATTTATGGAGATTTTTACAAATTTTATGATTTAATATTACAGGGATTTCAAAAAATAGTGTTGAATAATTACATTGTACATTAAAACGATGCATTGGTATTGGTAAATTTCTTTCAGTAACCTTAGTAAATTTTGTTCATCACATATTTTCAGATATTCTGCAACATATTCTTTTACATTTGATTGATGGCATCGAAATAATGAGCATTGCAGAACGGAGCAAGGTGAATATCATAGAACAAAAAATAGAGATTATAAAGGTGTTGGATGAACATAATAAAGAACTCAATAATACATTGGTAAAAAGGATTGAAAATATTGAGAATATTGTTGTAAATGAAAGAAAAGCAATGTTTCGGAAAATGGAAAGATTGGAAGAACTCGTCAATAATTTAAAGGTAAGTTGCGGAGAAAATTTAATAGAAAAATTACTGGAAGAAGTTAAAGGTTTAAGTGATGGCACAATAATAGAAGACGTAAAGCAAAAGGTGGCTAATCAGAGAGAACGTTAGGAAGACTTTATCAATGACATCAAAACTAGTTACGGAGAAAATCTAAGTCTGGATAGGGAATTACAAACACAAAAATTGGTAGCACGATTCTAGAGGAAGTAAAGCAAAAAATTGATAACCAGAGTAAAGTAATAGTAAATCTTTCACAGGATATTAGAAATAAAGAGGTAGTAACCAAGTCATTTGCAGACATAGTAAAAAAGGCACCATAGTAAAAAAGGCACCAAAAGTAATGATTAAACGAAAACAAAACCAGAGTGCATCAAAAACTTCAATAGATTTGAAAAAGAATATTGATCCAGCTGAGATAGGGTTTCAGGTCAATAAAATAAAAGCAAAAAAAAATGGTGCTTAACTTGTTGACTGTAGCGATGAGGTGTCTGTTAATAAATTTAAAGAAGTGGCTGAAAACCTTATTGGTGAGGATTATGAAGTAAATGTAGTTAAAGATAGAAGACCTAGAATCCGTATTAATGGTATATCTGAAGATATAGATAAAGATGAAGTTGTTAATAAAGTAAAAAAACAAAATGATGTGTTAAAAAATAGTGACTTAAAACTGAAAGCATTTTTTAAAACTAAAAGAAAATTTAATTCTTGCTCGGCAGTGTTTGAATTAAATGTTGAAGAATATAATAGTGTTATGAAAGAAAATAAATTACGCTTAGGATGGGAATATTGTAAGGTTGTTGATGGAACCTACGTTAGACGTTGCTTTAAATGCTTGGGTTTCCAACACAGATCTGCAGACTGTTCTTTCAAATCTAGAATTTGCTCCCATTGTGCAGAAGATTATGAAGGAGAGCATGAATGTAAATCGAATGACTTGAAATGTGTGAATTGTATAAAAGTGAATAAAGATTTCAGACTTAACCTTAATGTATGTCATAGTGCCTTTGATCAAGAGAATTGTGAAGTATATAAAAGAAAACTAAAGGTAGAAAAAAAGAAAATATTCTAGCAACTAAATAATTTTTCAAATAGCACTTTACGATGTCTTTATTTAAATATAGCAGGTTTGTTAAATAATATGGATGAGCTAAGATTATTAATTAACAAAGAAATGCATGATATTATTCTAGTAAGTGAAACACATATAACTGATAAAATAGAAGAAAGTGAATATTATATAAAGGGATATAATGTAGCTAACTGTCCATCACATAGCCGCCACACTGGAGGCGTAGCTGTTTATATAAAGAAAAATCTCTCATTTAAAATCTTGGATATGTTTATAAATCAATTTGTTTGGATTTTGACTATAAAAATATGGCTTTGCGGATTTGAATGGTGCCTGGTCGTTCTATATCGATCACCATCTAGTTCCTACCCGGTACATCAATTTCTATATGTATTTACTAATTCGAGTAAATAGAACATCGAGCAACAACAAAATTGTGTTATTGTGGGAGATTTCAATATAAATTGATTATCAGCTGGTTCTGAAGAAATAATAAACAGAATTAGTAATGATGGATTGAAACAGATAATTGAGGACAGAGGAACCAACAAGAATAACATGCAATTCGCAAACTCTTATTGATTATGTGATAGTGAAAAATTATTGTGAACGTGCATCTTATAAAATAAGCCACTGTAATAAAATTTCGGACCATGAATCTATTGAAGTCAACATTATGTCGCATGTAGTAAAATTATTAGATAAAAGTAAGAATAGAAGAATTCTTAAGTATGATAAAAATAATTAAAAGTCAATTCTTCAAAGAAGTGAAATAAACAGTATAATAAATGATAATGATCTAAGCAAAATATCGCTCGTCTTCAAAAATGAATTAGCCTTAAGTATAAAAAAATAATCAACTACAAAATTATTTCAAATACTGGTATGTAACCAGGATGGTTTAATGACACACTAAGAAGAATTAAAACGGAAAAAATCGCAAGCTATTCGAGGGCAGTACATAGTCATAATAATAGAGCGTGTTGGGACGAATACATAGCTATCCGTAACGTTTATAAACAAGAAATTATTAAAATTAAAGATAATTACATTAAAAATAAATCTCTTTATGTTCTCGAGATCAGAAAAGTATGTGGAAAACGATCAAAAATCTAGTGCTAAACAAGCGTTAAGATAATGGTATAAATGAGGTTATTATAGGCGACAAAGTTTTTAAAACGGATTTCGAAATTGTGAATAATTTAAATGATTTTTTCATTGACAGTATATTAGAAATGAACAATAGTATACCGCATGTACAATATTTCACAGCAATAAATACCGTTGAAACAGAATTGGTTTTTGATGTAATTAATGACTATTCGTTAAAGAACATCCTGGAAAGTATGAATAAAAAAAGAGATTGCTGTGGGCTTAATATCGATATGTTCGTAGACTCCTTTGATATAATAAGCCTAGCTCTTCGGCACATAATAAACAGCTCGTTCGTCAGTGGGGTTTTTCCGCAGAGTTGGAGTCAATTGTTGTCCCAGTTTCAAAAGTAAGAAACTCAACTAAAGCTGAAGACCTAAGGCCGATAAACATGTTACCATCCTATGAAAATTTTTTGGAGAAGGTAGTCTGTCAACAATTTGAAAATTACCTAGAAAGAAATGACATCCTAGTGCCAGAGCAATCTGATTTAGAAAAGGTTTCTCGTGTGAAACTGCTCTGAATTGGATTATCTTCGGATGGAGAAAATTGATTGATGTTGGAGACATTACTAAAGCGATTTTTCTAGATTTCAAACGTGCTTTTGAGACCATAGACCGGGAAATCTTATTGAGTAAACTGTTTCAGTATGGTGTTAAGAATAAAGAACATAACTGGTTTAAAACTTACCTGTCAGGCAGAACACAACGAACGAGAATAAATGAAGTTAGCTCCAAATCAAGATCTGTTAATCTGGGTGTTCCACAGGGATCCGTCCTAGGAATTTTACTTTTTTTGATATACATCAATGATATTGGTACAGTGCTAGAATCTTGTAAAATTGCCCTGTTTGCTGATGATTGTTTGATAAATATATGAGGGAAAAATTTTGATGAACTGATTGGTAAGGTTATTGCAGATCTTGATCGTATATACAGTTGGCTAAATATGAACAAGCTTAAAATAAATGTGGCAAAGACCAAAGCGATGGTCATGAATTACAGATGGCGTACAGATAATGGAATCATAAAATTGAACAATGAACCCATAGATGTTGTAGGTGATATGACATATCTGGGTGTGGCCATTGACGACAAGCTGAAATTTGTTGGGCACATTGATAAGGTTTGTAAAAAAATTTCAAGAACAATTGGTTTCTTAAGTAGATTGCGCTACAGTATTTCGAAGTCGACAGCGATCATGTTGTATAATGCTATGGTACTACCTCATTTTGATTACTGTTCAACAATAGTTTTTTCCGCTGCAGCTGAAGCAAAATCGAGAATGCAAATCTTACAGAATAGGACAATGAGAATGATAATAAAATGTAACGGATTCACGCCCATACAAGATGTGCTTGATTCATTAGAATGGATGAGTGTGAACCAAAGAATTATTTTCCAAGTTTTGATTTTTGTATTTAAGCTAAAAAATAACAAACTACCAGATTACCTGTCAAGAAACTTACGTTATGTTAGCGAGTCGCAACCATATAACTTACCTCATGGAAATAACTTTAGGCTCGAAAGATGGAATAGAACTGCAATACAAAATTCGCTAATGTATAAAGGGTTACAAATGTTCAACATGCTACCCGCGGATATCAAATCTACAACAAGTGCTGCCTCACTAAATAGAAAGCTTGGAAATTATGTAAAAGAAAATTACGAATAACTATTTTTATACCCTACACCTATAGAATAGGTAAAGGGGTATATTAACTTTGGTATGGTGTTTGTAACCACCTAAAGGAAGCGAGCTAGATATGGAAAAGTATATATATTTGTGATCAGCGTGACCGCCTTAGTCGATATAGCCATGTCCGTCCGTCCGTCCGTCCGTAGGCACGATAACTCAAAAAATAATGGAGCTATCTTGATGAAATTTTAACTGTAGGTTACTAGGACTGAAAGTACGGCGGGGATTGCATATGGGTGAAATCGGCCCATGGCTTCGGATTCTGGACCTTTTAATCGGTTTCAGGGCTAACGAACAAATATAAAAAATCACGATAACTCAACAACTAATGACGCTATCTTTATCAAATTTGCGCTGTAGGTTACTAGTAATGAAACTACGGCGGTGATTACGTACGGTGAGGATTGGACAATGGGTTCGGAACTTAGAACTTTTTGATCGAATTTAGGTCAAACGAGCATAATTCCGAAACCAATGAAGATAGAACCTCCAAATTTAGTATCAGGGTGTCCCTTCCTATTTCGTAAGTGTCCTTGAAATTTGGGCCCCATTGGAGTAGTGGGTCGGGGACCAGCCACTCAGTTCCGAGGACCTTAAAGCATATTTTCGAAATTAATAAAGATAGTAACTTCAAACAAATGTAGAAGCTTCAAATTTGGCCCAGGGTGTTCTTTACTATTTCTTGCGTGCCCTCCTAATTTGGGATCAATTGGAGTGGTGGTTCAGAACCTCTCTTAGACCCCCCAATGTGTAAAAGCTTATCATCGAAATTAATAAAACTAGTAGCTTAAAATTAAGATAGAACGTTCCAATTGTGTACAAGGGTTAGCTAGTATTCAAAGTATGACGAGGACTGCATATGGGCGAAATTATACCATGGTTTCGGGTTCTGGAACATTTGAAAAGTTCAAGGGCTAACAAACATATATCTTAAAAACACCATAACTCAAAAAATAATGCCGGTATTTTGATGAAATTTAACACTAGGTTACTAGTAATGAAGGTACCATGGGAATTGGTTGTGGTCGAGTTCAATTTCGAAGCCAAAGAATATATTTCCTATGTCCTATGTGTCTCCGAAATCTAGACTTAATTGTAGTGGTTCAGCTATGTTCAAAGGTACTTGCTGCATTTATGTAAAATTTATTTTTATATTTAAATGAATTATATGAAAGGTCTAAATTTGTAATTGTATGTTAGAAATACATTTATTGCATATTTTGCGTTTATAAGCTTTTCTATTAGGTATATAAATTAACCATTTAAATAATTGCAATTTTTAAAAATTTGGATTATAAAATATATTATGCTTTGATTATCTTTTTATCACAAAATTTAATAATTAGAATTTTTTCATTTTGTAATTGAATTGGAATAAATATATTTTCATTTATTTCAAGTTTGTTTGTTTGTTAATATTTTTAAATACATAAATTAGTAAGAATTTGTAATAGCTTTTAATAGATAGTGGAATTAGAAAATGTTTTTAAGTATTATAAAGTTAATTTGGTTAGCTATGTATTACGATCATATAACAACAGCTTTTATGGTGTTAAAATGACTTATGGATATGTCCTTAAATTTGAACCAAATAGGTGTAGGGTATTTCTAAGTCGGTTGCACCGACTGACTGTTGCTTTACTTGTTTTTTTTTTTGTTTTGTTGTGTTTAAATTTTTTAATTTTTTAACTTTTATTTTTTTTTTAAGTTTTAAATTTTTTCTTTTCACTAGAACTTTAACTATAATTGTTTTGTTGAATTTGTAAGCCTAAAGTACTAAGTTTTTGTTTAAAAAAAAAAGAAAAATTAAATGGAGTTATTGCATTTTTTGTTATTGAGCTTTATTTTTATAAATTTAATGTTTTTCTTAAAACTAATAAAATAAATAATAATAAAAATAATAAAATTTTTTGCAGTGTCATCACTGCTTGAATAAAATCATTTAAATTGTGCATTAAACAGTGCTGCTTATTCTCTGTTAATACTTATACTCTGTCCATTCACAGATTTTAACCCATGATGTAAGCTCTGTTTTATGTCTTTTATCATCTGCATATCGAGTTTTGTGTTAAATTGATAATAAAATTTATTCCATTCATGATATTTCAAGACACTCGCCCTTTTACCAATACAATGAAATATGCATGAAGCTTCATACGTCTCACAGTCAAGCCCAATAGAAATTTTGAAAGGTATTTAAAATCAATTTGTCGGTTTTTACATGACTACCTATATTAAATTTTTTTAAATAGGTATTCGTACTATAACCGCAATATCTATACCATAAATAACCACAACAATACTGTCAGCAGATATCTGAATAGTTCTTTAGATTTGTAAATATATTTCGGTTTTTATCAATTTGTAAGCTAAATGGTTTTGATAACCTTGCCTCAGTTCTAACTGTATCCTGATTTAATAAACCTTGACACACTTCATTTCCTAATGCATTTGGAGTTAAATGTAAAGCTAACATAAAAAATCCATTAATTAAAAATTTGTAATTGATTCAGCTAGGTTCAATATTTTTTAGCAGTTAGGAATGTGTTTTCAAAATAAAAAATGTCTATTTTTTAGTTTTTTTTAGTAAAAAAAACTTATTTATACTTGTTTTTATTAAAAAACTTAAATATTTCGATTAAAAAGCGTATTTTATATTTTTAAAAAGGTTTTGTTTTATGTCTTTTACATCTTGCTCCATTTTAAATTGAGCAACCCAACTCTATTAATTACTATCATTTACTTAGTTTATTTATTTTGCAGTGTTAAAATTCATGGTAGGTACCTATATATATTATAATCAGTTTATTTATTTAATCTATAAATTGTAAGTATTTATTAAAAATTTGTTATTTTGTTATTAATAATTTTTCGTAATAACTAACATATTAATACACATATAAATATACAATAAAATATACAAGGTCTAAGGTTGTCAATAACAAAAGGCAAAAAGCCAGACTCACAGAGTTAATGGAAAAAAATCTGGATATTGCAAGAGGGATGTGTACAAAAGTCGCAGCTAGAAGCTGATGGCAGGAAATTGATAAGGAACTAAATAGCAAAGTTCCACCATATCGTGAATGGGATAAATGGCAAAGAGTAGGTTTAATTTCGCATTTTCAGTTATTTCAATTATCGTTTTAAATTTAGGTTTGGACTGATCTGAAATGTAAAACCAAAAAAAAAGAAAGTTCAAAATAAAACTGAATTGACAGCCACTGGGGGAAGTCCAAACAATACACAAAATTTCACAGATGTGGAGGAAAGTATAATTGAAATACTACAAATCGATAATTATGTAGATCCATCTGGCCGCGACTTTGGGCTTGAAAATCAAAATTCGGAAATTGAAAATAACATAAAGGAATCCTCAATACCAGGATCTACCACGCGTAGGGAGTCTCCAATTCCTGGGCCTTCCACGCGTAGAAAATCTCCAACTACAGGACCTTTAAACATAAGAAAAACACAAAGTAAAAAAAGTGTACAAGAAGAGAGGACCACTCTGCTTGAAAAATAGATAAAAGATCAAAGCATTTTTTATAGCCAATTAAATTCAAAAATAGACAACATAAAAAAAACCCTAGGAAATATTGAACATTACCAACGAAAAAAATATTATTAGAAGAAAGAAAAATTTGAAACGTACAAAAATTACATAAAAAATAAGGAAAATAATATGAAAATAAAATTTGAATTAAAAGCTCAAATACTAGACTTAGAAAAAGAAAAAATATTAAGCTACATGCGGTAAATTATTTATTTTGTTCACTTTTTTTTAAGTTTTAATACATAAATTATTTGTTTGGTTCTTTTTTTTTATATTTTAATGCATTTGAAGTACAAATATATTTTTTTAATTAATCCCGAATTCTCCAGCCTTGGTCTAAAATACTGCTTGCAGTTTCATTTAGAATTTCCATTTCGTTTGTTGTAATGTCTGCCCCAAGTTGTTCTTCATTTTCAATTTCAGGATTGGGAATTTTATATGTGATGCATATATTATGCAGAGCCACGCACACATTTATAATTTGCGTTGCTTTTTTGGGAGTATAATGTAACTCTCGTGCGCCAAGTAAAAAACGGAATCTGCTTTTTAATACACCTATTGTTCGCTCAATAATATTTTTTCCTTCATGTTTATAATAAAATTTTGCCTGAACAGATGCTTTTTCCGTGTTTCGATATGGTGTATATTTAATATACACCATATCGAAAAGACATTATAATAAAAATTTATATTGTCCTAAAAAAAAAAATTTGGAAAAATTTAAAGTTAATTTTTTATATATAAAGTTTTTTTACCTAGTATTCGAATATCAGTTCTACCATTATTGAAATCTTCTTCTAATTTTCCCTTTAATCGCGACGTGTTCCAAATGCTCGAATCATGTTTTGCATTTATGTACCTTATACACATTAAATGATCACACACCTTACAAATTCAAAATTTTTTAAAATCAACAATTCCTAATATGACTACCTATATACTTACAATCATAGCATTTATGCTGTAGAAGCCTTTTCTGTTGTAATATAGATGGCGTAAATTTTGGGTCCAATTATTTTCACATGTGTCCCATCAACGGATCCTATTACATTTGGAATTCCACATTTTTGGAAGAAATACATTTTTGCTCTTCTTTCTTCTTCTGTACTATATGAAAACTTTATATATTTTGGACATATAATATTTTTAAGCACATTAAAAACTTCAGTTAAAGTTTCCGACACTGTTGATTGACCAAGACCTAAATTACAATCATTACCTACGTTTAACTGATAGCTTCCTTGAGCACAAAATCGTAGAGCGGCTGCCAATTTAATAATATTCGGTACGGCTCCGTAAGATTTAATTTGTTTTAATCTGATTTCTACTTCTTATAGTAAATCAGAAAACGCTTATTTTGAAAGTCGAAAATTTTTGATGAATCTAAAATTATTTTAATGTAGGAAAACCATTAAAAAATATTATGTTACTTACGTTTGTTTATCTAAGTCCAAAGCATTTGAAGCGTCCCTTATATTTCTCCTAATTTTCCTCATTTCGTTCACTTCATCGTCTTCACTTTCATCTTCCAAAAAAAAAGCCAACGACATATTTATTTAATTTAATTTAATCCTCAGATTTCTAATAATTTTATATCTTTTTTCTTGTTGTTGGTAATTGTTTTGTACACACTAATAATTTTTTTTCAATAAAAGAAACAAAAGTCATAAACGTCAATTTATCAACTATTCGCAGTAGAAAATTTATTTATCAATTTAAAGTCGCGATACGAACGTAATTGACAATTGAATAATTTTGTCAATATTCAATTGATTGACAGTTGTTGGTCACGATAAGCACCATAGACTTTGTTATCTGTTGACCTTTATAATTGTGGTAAATTGGAGTAACTAAAAATAGTGTCATCCGAAATACTGATGTCATTTGCTGAATTAGCTATTTGAAGTCTATTTACGTTTAGCACAAATTGTGAAATATCAAAATGTTTAAAATTGTATGGGTTTTTTTATCTTTTTCCTGAATAACCTATTTTTTCTGTCATACAAAATATTATTGAATTTGATAATTGATCAATGAAAACATCAAGTAATACCGATGAACTATTCTGTGGAATGGTAAAACTTGTTACCTCTACACGTTTGTAATTGTACTTGGCATTAGTTTTTTCTTATACCGTATTGTGTGCGTGTCTCATAAATAAAGTAGCTTCTAAAATTTTCAGTTAAGATTCGTGAGAATGATTTACAAAAAGGTACAAGACTGGTTTTTCAAATGTTAAAAGAATTCGAATATCAACATTGTTTATGAGACATGTATGTTGATTAAACATATCTAAATGTAGTTTTTCCATAGTTTTCTACTACATTGCTATTTTGGTATAATTTTTGACGTTCTTTTGAACTATTATGATAATTTTTCCTATATTTGGTTTATCGAGATCCCATCCTGCACAATCCAAATGAGTAGTAGCGGCATCTGTACCATTATTTAATAATAATTCAATATAAGCTTTCTAATGATAATTTCCATTAGATGGAGATATCTTCTTTGCATTTAGCTTAACCTTACATTGTTTTATTAATAAATAAAAAAAAATTATTGACTACACTTGGTTGTTGAATTAATTTTCTTTCAGTGTTTTTATCATTATTGTATTTTCAATTTTAGATATGCAGAAGAAAGATCCCTATATGTATCCCCATGACCTAATGAAACAAATTCTATGACTGATGGATTATCCAAAGAAGCAATAGGGTCGTAGGAAACTTCTTCAGATAGTAATATACTTGACTGAATAGGTTGTATTCTAAAAATATCCAACTCAAACTTCATTATATTTTATCATAATTAACCAAAAATATCTTTTTGCTTCTTTTTATACCCTACACCTATAGAATAGGTAAAAGGGTATAATAGCTTTGGTATGGTGTTTGTTAACCACTTAAAGGAAGCGAGCTAGATATGGAAAAGTATATATATTTGTAATCAGCTTGACCTCCTGAGTCGATATAGCCATGTCCGTCCGTCCGTAGGCACGATAACTAAAAAAATAATGGAGCTATCTTGATGAAATTTTAACTGTAGGTTACTAGGACTGAAAGTACGGCGGGGATTGCATATGGGCGAAATCGGTCCATGGGTTCGGATTCTGGACCTTTTAATCGAAGGGCTAACGAACATATATAAAAAATCACGATAACTCAACAACTAATGACGCTATCTTCATCAAATTTGTGCTGTAGGTTCCTAGTAATAGTAATACTAGAATGAAATAAGTTCGGAATTGGACCATGGGTTCGGAACCTAGAACTTTTTGATCGAATTTAGGCCAAACGAGCATAATTCCGAAACCAATGAAGATAGAACCTCCAAATTTGGTATCAGGGTGTCTCTTTCTATTTAATTAGTGTCTTTTAAATTTGGGCCCCATTGGAGTAGTGGGTCGGGGACCAGCCACACATTTCCGAAGACCTTATAGCATATCTTCAAAATTAAAAAAAGATAGCAACTTGAAAAAATGTAGAAGCTTCAAATTTGGCACATGGGTGCTCTTTACTATCTCTTGGGTGTTCCCCTAATTTGGGATCAATTGGAGTGGTGGATCAGTACCCCTCTTAGACCACCCAAGTTTTAAAAGCTTATAATCGAAATTACTAAAAATAGTAACTAAAAATTAAGATAGAACGTTCAATTTGTGTACAAGTGTTAACTAGTACTTAAAGTCAGCGCGGAATGCATATTTTAGGGCTAACGAACATATATAAAAAATCGTGATAACTCAACAACTAATGACGCTATCTTCATGAAATTTGTGCTGTAGGTTATTGGTAATGAAACTACGGCGGCAATTGCGTTCGGTGAGGATTGGACAATGGGTTCGGAACTTAGGACTTTTTGATCGAATTTAGGTCAAACTAGCATAATTTCGAAACCAATGAAGATAGAACCTTCAAATTTGGTATCAGGGTGTCGCTTTCGATTTCCTTAGTGCCCTTGAAATTTGAGCGCAATTGGAGTAGTGGGTCGGGGACCAGCCACATATTTCCAAAGACCTTAAAGCATATTTTCGAAATTAATAAAGATAGTCACTTGAATCAAATGTAGAAGCTTCAAATTTGGCACATGGGTTTTCTTTACTATTTCCTGCGTGTACCTCTAATTTTGGATCAATCGGAGTGGTGGTTCAGTACCTCTCTTAGACCCCCCATGTGTAAAAGCTTATCATTGAAATTAATAAAACTAGTAACTTAAAATTAAGATAGAACGTTGCAATTGTGTACAAGGGTTAACTGGTATTGAAAATATGAAGGGGACTGCATATGGGCGAAATCGTACTATGGTTTCAGGTTCTGGAACCCTTGAAAAATTCAAGGGCTAACAAAAATATGTCTTAAAAACACCATAACTCAAAAAATAATGCCGCTATTTTGATGAAATTTGAACTCTAGGTTACTAGTAATGAAAGTACCATGGGAATGGTTCTGATCGAGTTTGGTCAATTAGTCCGCATTTTAGAACCTCTTGATCAATTTGAGGCCGAACGAGTATAATTTCGAAGCCAAAGAATATATTTCCTATGGGTCCCCGAAATTTAGATTTAATTGCAGTGGTTCAGCTATGTTCAACGGTACTTGCTGCATTTATGTAAAATTTATTTTTATATTTAAATGTATTATATGAAAAGGTCTAAGTTTGTAATTGTATTTTAGAAATACATTTATTGCATACTTTGCGTTCATAAGCTTTTCTATTAGGTATATAAACTAACCATTTAAAATTATTGCAATTTTGAAAAATTTGGATTATTAAATATATTATGCTTTGATTAGCTTTTTATCACAAAATCTAATAATTAGAATTTTTTCATTGTGTAATTGAATTGGAATAAATATATTTTCATTTATTTCAAGTTTTTTTGTTTTTCAATATTTTTAAATAGATAAATTAGTAAGAATTTGTAATATTTTTTAATAGATAGTGTAATTAGAAAATGTTTTTAATATTATAAAGTTAATTTTATTAGCCATGTCTTACGATCAAATTAATAACAGCTTTTATGGTGTTAAAATGACTTATGGAAATCTCATTAAATTTGAACTAAATAGGTGTAGGGTATTTCAAAGTTGGTTGCACCGACTGACTGTTTCTTTGCTTGTTGTTACTCAATTCGCGTCGCTTTGATGTAAAATAATTTAAATATTAAATGATTGGTCTTTTTATAGGTTTTCTTCTTTTAATTTTTCCTTGTCAATACATTTTATTGAGTTTTTGAACTGCACCTCGTCTTATATTTTTAATAATCTTTTTACTTCGATCTTGTACAACTTCTTTTAAATCTGTATCTGTTTCAATATCCGACAATACATTAATAGCAGAGTTAATAACCTCTTTATAGTATATTAGCTCCAGACGTAAATATTGGTTTTAAATATCTGGAAAGTCCACCAAAAAAACCTTCCTAACCCTCGCCCTCTTTGTGTACCATATCAAATGTAACAAGGGGCCAATATCGTCAAGTTCTTTTCCAGATTGAACTAAATAATATTTATAGTATCTCTCACCATAATGTTTAAATAAAATAATATATAATGTTTTTAAATCCTTTTATTTAAACTTTTTTGAAATGCAATACTGCTTTTGTAGGCTGGTGCAAAAATTTATTTTATAACCATATTTATCACATAACAATACCGAAATACTATCAAATGATTTTTCCACACTGCAAGATTGAATATTGTTATACTCCTGCACTATAGCTGTAAAAGTATGCTCTATGTTAATAGTTCTTAAACATCTTACATATTTTTGTATAATAATTTAGATTTAATAATATCAGTATATATAAAAAACATATCAGGTTTTCCTACAGGAAATAAGCCTGAACTATTAATTAAAAGTTTGTAAGCGTCAAGTACTAGAGGTTTATTTGGTTAAGCTTCTTATCCTTTGGTAATGCTAGCTGGAAACATGTATTTAATAGTCCCTCTAAAGTATATGAGAATTTTGTCCTTCGGTTTACTTAAACAGATAGTAGTATAGGTCAAATTTATGGTAAAATCTTCGATTTTATATGATGTATTGTAGTTTTTATCGTCATTTAAAAGTTAAAAATTCCCCAAATAACTGATGCAATAACCAGGAAATGGGCGTACATTTTGAATTAATGTAGGTATTAAAAATATTTTCCAGTCACATAACATTTGTTTTGAATTTTATGTTATGTATGTAGTTCCTACACTAAACAAATCGTTTTTCATACCTGAGATATAAATTTGTGTACCTTATCCCACTCTTCACGATAAACATTTGGTATAAAATTATTAACATATATTTCAGAAATACCAACTTTCCAATTTGAATCAATCTTGTATTAATCCATTTTATTTGTAAAAGAGAGACAATGTATTTTCAGAGCAATAATTCATGAATGAATTGCTTAGTAAAGTGACGTAAAATTCATCATTGACTTGTATGTTGTCCATGAACTTGTTGATTTATTTTTTCAAATTGGAAAATTAAGTTCTGTTTGAGTATTACCTACTGTCCGTAAAACATGTCTTGTTGAACTATTTAACTCTTTGCTATTTATAGTTTATTCTTTTTTCGTTGGCGGGATTGGGTTGTCTAAAGGCACTGATATTATGCCTCCTGTATCAGTTTCAGAAATTTGTACATTTTTATTTCTAATAGATTTTGTTTTTCTTAAAAGTTCTCCAGCTGAAGTAGCAGAAAATGCTTTTTTAAAAACTACTTTTTCCATTTTGCCTTCGAATACTTGCACAACTTCTTTTTCATTTTCTTCTGTAATTTTTACTTGCTGCTCTTTATTGGAGGAAGAGCTCTATTTTTCTTTCTTACTTTAAACAGATTTTGACAACATAAATACCAATTTTCATAGCTATATCCAACTCATTAACTCTACGTCTTCATTTTGTTTCATTTTCTCACAAACCTCTGGTTAAATGTTGTATTATCCATTTTCTAAAATTTCCTATTATTTCTGAAAGGAGTGCACCAAGAGGTGTTGGTAAAAATCAACTTCGTTGAATAATGATTTTTCTTTTGCCATTTATAAATTTTTTACGGCAAATGAGTAATCTCGATTCCTTTTTATACTTTCGTAATTGAGTTTTTGCTTTTTACTCAGATTATAATTACCTTTGAAAATATTTAAAACAATTTCACAAAAAGTTTTTATTACTTCGGCATCACCATGTTTTATTATTACTTTTTGATATCTTGGCTTAGAACTTTTTAATAGATGCTGTCGATTTATTTTCAAACGTTTCATATTCCCCTCCAAATTGTTCTAACTGATCTCTTCTACAAAAGCAGAAATTTTTTCCAAATATATCACTTCTTAATCGAAATATACCATTAATGTCTTGAGTAAGATCTATTAATATATACCCGTATGGGTCTGACGTCACTTCATTATATACTTTTTCAAATGCTTTGATTTGATTTGGATAAATCTGATAAGGTAAAGGTAATATCTGTGATTTATCTCTTGGATTTTTAAAAAGTACTTGATATTTACAGTTAAGTGAAATATCTCTTGAAAATTTACCTTGATGAAATATACTTTGAGTTTCAAAAGTTGTAGTATATTTAACATCTTTCATATATTGTGGAACAACATTTTTCTGGATTACACCAAATTTGCCATTATGTAATTATACTAAGTAAATAGTAGTTTACTTGGCAATTCAAGTAAACTACCATTTACTTAATATAATGACATAATGGCAAATTTAGTTTTACGTTTGAATAAAATATAGTCGATGGTTTAGAAAAGGTTTAAAAATCTGCTTTTAAACTTATATTTTGTTTTGTACTTACCTGAAAGTTCTACTACGCTCTTTTTCGTTTGTTTATGATTTTATGAGAGAAATATAGGCTTCTTTCTTGGAAAAACTGTTTTAAAACACTATGTATTTAAGCATAATATATACGAAATTGAATTTTTTTGATTTTTAGATTTTATTTGAAGAAAACTGCAATTTTACACCAAAATCTTATTTTAAAAAACAACAACTGCAAATTAGATAAAAAACAAAGACTTACAAAAAAATATAGAGAAGGAAAATGTTACATTATTTAAATTTAAAGATATTATTATTCGGATTCTTTATTAGATTTATTTTTATTATTATTAATATTATCTCATTTAGCTTTTGCACTATTTGAGACAATTTGAGAGCAAAAAATTTAGTCTTATTAATTAAGTGAGCTTTTGGAATAAAGGCTAACTTGCGTTTACACCAAAAATTAGAAAATTTCATTGAATCTTTGTGCAAAACGCGTACACAGACCAAAACCAAATCAACCCTGTGGGTTTTTATAATTAAAATGCTGTTACAAAATTTTGAATAAAATTCTTTTAATCGTTTAAGCAAATAAAATTTATAGAAAACTTAATGGCGTTGTCGTGGAAAACGGGTTAATCGAACTTAACTTAAACTTTTTGCTGCCTCTCTTTTGGACTGCAAAATAAACCTGTAAAATTGGACACAAATCGGAAACAAAATTTTTTTTGGAAGCCCGCAAGGCCGAAATGGGTTAATTTATTTTAACCAAATGTATACAACAAATTCCGGGTGCTAAGAGGAACATTTTTGCAAAATTTCAATTCAATCGATCAAATCGTTTTGACGCGACATCAAAAACATTGAAAAAGCTTCATTGTGCTCCTGTGCCCAAACGGGTTAACCGAACTCAACAAAAATGTGTGCCAGACTCTCTTTTCAACTGCGAAATCGCCTGGTAAAATTGGACACAAATCGGAAACACAAAATTTTTTGGAAGCCCGCCAGGCCCAAATGGGTTAATTTATTCCAACCAAATTTATGCAACTAATTCCGGTTGCTAAGAGGAACATTTGTGCGAAATTTCAAGTCAATCGGTTTAACCGTTTTGAATCGACATCAAAAAACGAAAAAACTTAAAACGGCTCTGGAACCGCAACCTGATGACTTATAAAAATGTGATCTATGTCACCCCACGGGCTCTCATAATTATTCCTTTAAAATTTTGTGACAATCGGACCAGGGGTTTTCACGTGAATCCTGGACAAACAAACAAATTTTCTTTACATATTAGATTAAGTTATGAATAAAAGTTGTTTTACCGCAGTTAAAAATTGTTTTAATGTATATATGTATCTCTTAAAAGAAAAAATTTTAAACTAAGACCTTCATACGTACAATATGAAATTAAATAAAACTAAAAAAGTTCACTTTAACACAAATATAGAAATTTAATTCATGTATGTAATGGGACTATGCCTAAGGAGCAGATCGTATTGTTAAAGCTTTTTCAGTTAATTAAAAATTATTTAAACATATGAACTTATTTGTTTAATTTTTACGAGTATCGCCCTTTGCTCGAAATTCGAGCTTTTTGTGCTTTTAAATTTACATAAAAAATCCGTTTTGTGCAATTTATATTAGACTAATATTATTATATTAGACACGAAACTAATTTTTTTTTCTTATACATAATAAAATGTATGGCAACAATGTTGTCAACAATTCTTGCGTTCGAAATTTGCTTAAAATTATAAAAACGTTTTTAATTATTTTTGAATTTTATTCCTGTAGCTTATCGCGTTATAAAGAGAGTATAATTTATATATTTTTTTGTGTAATAAGTACCTGAAAATTTTATGATTTTTCTAAATAAATACATGTAGGATTGGATAAAAATAAGATTTGAATTAAAACACTTTCTTGTTATATAAAAAATTAAAAACTAGTTCTTTTATTTCATTTAGTTTATAAATCACAAAATAATTATAAAGTTTTTTTTTTGATTATAATTATTTTGTGATTTATAAACTAAATGAAATAAAAGAACTAGTTTTTAATTAAATTTTAATTAATTATAAAGTTTAACTCTTTCCCGCTTGTATAATTATCCACGTCCACGTATATACTCTGCTTTCTTCTACTTTCTTTTCCTCCTTTTATATTTTTGGAAGTAACAGCTTTTAAATAAAAAAAAGAAAACGTAAATAACCGTTTAGATATGAAAAAAAAGAAAAGGTGAATAAACTTTTGATCTTGAAAATTCTTTTTATCATTAGCTAGCTCCCCTAGTGTCATTCGTCAACATCTTGCCTTTTGTTTCGTTCCATGTTTCATTCTATCGACGTTTCATTCTATCCGTCAGCAATGACAACTGTCTAAAATAATTATTTACTATTTGTAAACAAACATGTTTTACAAATAGTAAACAATTCTTTTGCAAGAATATTAAGTAAAATAAAAAGGATGCTGGTTGCCGTTTGGATTAAAATATCTCTGAGCTACTAGAGATATGGAGTGTCAAAAGATAAGTATTTTAACAATATATTTTTTCTTTTAAAATTAAATGATATTCTTTTTAGGTGCTGCTAATGAATAAAATATATTGCTGAGACAACAAATTAAAATTTATGCTGCAACTGGATATTGGTAAGCGATTTATATTATCAAAATAATATGAAATCCCACATTCGGCCATCCTGTATTTTAATCCGCCTCGGATTGATCCAGATCGCTATCAGTTTCGTATTGCACCCATAATTTCATTTTGTCAGCACTGCATTCAGTATTGGTTGGACCTTCGTGTTCGCCTTCCTTTTGCACTGTGTACCTATCAAATCCTTTAATAGCTGTCACTCGATATGGACCAAAAAATTTTTGTTTAATTTTAAGACCAACTCCAAATTGTGTACGTTCGATTGCAACTAAATCTCCTAAATTATATTTTATTGCTGCTTTTCTTTTGCGATCAAAATTTCTTTTATTTTCGGCCTGAATTTTGATAATGTCCAACTTGTCATATGATTTACAATACTCACGGAATTGATTTGATATGTACGCTCCTCCTCTATCAGAAATTATCCGCGATGGATAACCAAATGTACTTGCAATTATGTCACATTTCTTTATTACTTCCTCTGCATTTAAACTTTTTGTAGGGAACAACCAACAAAACTTGGAAAATTCATCAACTATCGCCAACACATATCGGTAACCCTTCTTAGTTGTACTCATGGGCCCTACATGATCAATATGAAACGTGTCCAACGGTGTATCCCCTTTGGGTATTATGTTGAGTAGACCTTCTTGTTTTCCGCTCTTTCTTTCTGCCAAAATACATTCGACACAGTTTCCAATGCAAACATCTATTCTTCTTTTCAGATCAGGCATATGGAATTCTTCTTCAATCTTTTTTTTCATTTTCGCAAAATGAAAATGACCATTTTCGTGTATTGATCTTACCAACGAATTTTTCATCCCCTCTGGAACAACATATAAAATTTTTTCATTTACATCTTTGGCCAAAATATTATGGTGAATAACAAAATCTTTGTATTGACCATGTTTCAATACTTCTATTATCGCGGCTAACTTTTCATCTTTCATTTGTAATTCCTGTAATTGACATATAAAATTCTTTTTTATTTCAACACAGTAAGTTACCGGATTTCTGCTTAATGCATCAACATGGCGAATTCTTGTGCCTTCTCGGTGTTCCATTTCATAGTCAAAGTCTTCTAACAGCAACGACCAACGTGCCACTCGTGTTACTAAATCCTTTTTATTTAGTGTCATTGTAAACGCCTTGCAATCCGTTATCAACTTAAATTTTTTCCCTAGTAAATATGTTCTAAATTTTTTCACCGCTTCCACCACAGCTAGTACTTCCAGTTGATAGCTACTCCACTTTTGTTGTGCATCTGTTGTTTTTTTGCTTGAATAGTGCACCGGGTGTAACGCTCCAAATTTGCAATCATCTGTATGTAACTCAGTATAGTCTTCATAGCTAAAAATTTTTAAAACGGGTGATGTGCTTAAAATATTTTTCAATTTTTCGAAAGAACTCTTCTCGGTGTTGTCAAATTTAAATTTAACATCCTTCTTGAGCATGTCACTTAGCGGTTTTGCAATGATTGAGTGTTGTGGGATAAATTTCCTAAAATAGCTCGTTAAACCTAAAAATCTTTGAACCTGATTTCCTGTTTTGAGTTCCGGGAAATTTTTAACTGCCTTAGTTTTAGAGTTGGACGGTGATACTGTACCATTTTTAATTAAATTAACAATTTTATTAAATTTACCTTTTTTCAGATTGGCTAAACCTGGGAGATCTTGGCAAGTAAACTCATCTTCTAATTTTATTTCAGCTAAATAACAACCGTTTTCTTCTTTTTTAGTGTTGACTGTTGAAGTGTTATTCTTCTTTACGGAAATGACGCCACCACTTATTTTGACTATAGAGTGTCTTAGCAAACTCATACCTATGATAACAGGAAACTTCATGCTGTTGTTATCAATTATGTGTACAACCTTTGCTGAAAATATTAGAACCTAACCCTGATATTGCTATCTGATTGTTTCTGAGAATAGATAAAGGTTTAATTAAATTAATATATGCTTCTTTAATCAAACAAATATCGCTTCCAGTATCTATTAAACCTTCCATCACAACGTTGTTCACCTTTATTAAAACACAATTATTATTTGTATTTGTATTAGCTGCATTTGTTATAGCTATCGGACGCTTCTTGTTTGGACAATCCGGTTTTTTGTGTCCAAACTGGTTACACTCGAAACATTTCGGTCCTCGTTCTTTTTCTGGACAACTGTGAAATTCATGTGCTGATGATCCATAGTTAAAGCAATATTTATTCGCGCGCGACATTTTGTTAGTAAAATTATTTCTTTTCGGCACTTCGATAATTTTCTCGTCAACATGTTTTAGATTATTATTTCGATTTGTATCTGTTTTAATTTTTTCATACACGGCTAATTTTTCCTTGAACTCTACATAATTTTTCGCGCCGTACAGAGTTGACTTATTAGCGGGCGTATCATTTATACCGTTTATGGTGTAGCTAATAACCGATATTTCATCGACTTCAGCTTGCGAAGCTATATCGATCATTTTGTATAGAAATTCGCGATACGACTCGTTAGCGTTTTTCTTTCGCGCTTGTAACTTACTATGAACTTCAGCACTATTCATTTTTGGTTGAAATTCATTTAATAGAGCTTCTTTTAAGGTGTGAAAGTTTAACGGTTTCGCTTCACATTCCACGAACAGTTTCGCGTCACCTTCTAATAACCTTTTACACACTATATATTTTTCTAAGTCATTGAGGTGAAACGTGTAAGCATATTGTTCGAATTCCGAAAACCATTTTCGTACACTAATGGTTTCTTTTCCCGTAAATTTTCTTAACAGAGTTTCAAAATCATTGAAACTAAATTTAATTTGAGAATTAGTTTCGGTACTAAATCTACTATGTTCACGTATTCCTTCGTTCACTACAGGCAAATCGCTATTTTGACGACTTAGTCTACGTCTAGAACTCATTTTTTAAATTTTATTAAATACTCGCAAAACAAAAAAAAATTAAATGTTCAAAGTTTTTGTGTATGTTAAATATATATTTTTTTTTAATAAAGTTATCCACGTTCTAAATAATTTTTAAGTAATCCACGTTCTAAATAATTTTTAAGTAATGCACGTTCTACTTTAAATATATATTTACTGTCTTATTTCTTAAAATATATTTTATTTTTGTATTCACCGTTTATCGTTAAAATAAATTTTTTTTATATATGTAATCTTCAAAAAAAAATTTTTATCTATCTTATCTTATATATATTTTATTTTTTTTTTTATTCACTTTTATATATGTAATCTCAAAATTTTTTTTTTTGTTTATATATATCTACACATATCGGAACGAAAATTTAGAGTAGCTTATGAAGAAGCGCGATCAGTACTACATCCAATTCAAGCAGGTGTACCGCAAGGTAGTGTGTTAGGGCCGTTCTTATACTTATTATACACTGCTGACATACCAACTTCTACAGAAACCATCATTGGAACGTTTGCTGATGATACAGTTATAATGGCGACTAGTAATAATGAAAAAGAGGCAACGGAGAAACTTCAACGTGCGTTAAACAAAATCACGAAGTGGACAAGAGACTGGAAAATCAAACTTAATGAAATGAAATCAGTTCAAGTAACATATACGTTAAGGAAAAAAAACAACCAGTACAATACTTACTTAAACGGCATCCAAGTTCCTAAAGAAAAGTCTGCAAAATATTTAGGACTACACCTAGACGAACGTCTAAACTGGAATCATCATGTCAAACAAAAGGCATTACAAATAAGATTAAAATTGCGTGAAATGTATTGGATCGTGGGCAAACACTCAAAGCTAAAACTTACATACAAAAGACTTATCTATTTGTCAACAATTAAACCAATTTGGACATATGGGATCCAAATTTGGGGCTGTACAAAATCGGCAAATAGGATGATTATTCAACGCAGCCAAAACAAATTTCTTCGTGTCATCACTAACGCTTATCGTTTTGTAACAAATGAGGAAATTCATAAAGATTTACATATTAAAACAATCGATGAAGTTATTTCTGAATATGCTAGGAAACATCACGAAAGACTGCGACAACATGACAACATAGAAGTTAAACAACTTTCGAACATCCAGAACAACACAAGGCGTCTAAAACGATTAAAACCACATAATCTATTGGCGTAAAATAATTGCATTTTAATATTGTAGTTATTACAGTTATTGTATAAAGAATAGAATACTGATTCTGTAAACTTAAACAGGTTTTACTTAGAAATAAGATCTAAGTACATTGTAAAAGTAGTAATAATTTATAAAATAGTTATAAGATTTACTAAACATATCCAATGGATGTTAATAAAAAAAAAAAAAAAAAAAAAATATATATCTACGTTTAATATAAAATTTTTTTTTAATATTCACCTGTTTAAATGTTCTTTTTTTTTTTTTTTTAGGTCACTAGGTCAAACGTCCAATCCTGGATCAATTCTGGATTATCCCGGTTGAGCCCCCAAATGTAGGATTGGATAAAAATAAGATTTGAATTAAAACACTTTCTTGTTATATAAAAAATTAAAAACTAGTTCTTTTATTTCATTTAGTTTATAAATCACAAAATAATTATATTTAAAAATATTTGAAAAAAAATAAAGTTAATTTCACTAAATAAGTTTTTTTTTCAATATAAATTTCAATATTAACAATAACTTCAAAAATATAAATTAAAACTTTCTTTACAAATTATTTTTATTATCTTCTTTAAAAAAAATTTAACTCCTTTATCTTCTTTTAAAAGTTTAACTCTTTCCCGCTTGTATAATTATCCACGTCCACGTATATACTCTGCTTTCTTCTACTTTCTTTTCCTCCTTTTATATTTTTGGAAGTAACAGCTTTTAAATAAAAAAAATAAAAAGTAAATAACCGTTTAGATATGAAAAAAAAGAAAAGGTGAATAAACTTTTGATCTTGAAAATTCTTTTTATCATTAGCTAGCTCCCCTAGTGTCATTCGTCAACATCTTGCCTTTTGTTTCGTACCATGTTTCATTCTATCGACGTTTCATTCTATCCGTCAGCAATGACAACTGTCTAAAATAATTATTTACTATTTGTAAACAAACATGTTTTACAAATAGTAAACAATTCTTTTGCAAGAATATTAAGTAAAATAAAAAGGATGCTGGTTGCCGTTTGGATTAAAATATCTCTGAGCTACTAAAGATATGGAGTGTCAAAAGATAAGTATTTTAACAATATATTTTTTCTTTTAAAATTAAATGATATTCTTTTTAGGTGCTGCTAATGAATAAAATATATTGCTGAGACAACAAATTAAAATTTATGCTGCAACTGGATATTGGTAAGCGATTTATATTATCAAAATAATATTTTTTTTTTTTTTTTTTTTAATTTTTTATTTAATTTCAGATAATTTTACAATAATATATAAAATTATGTATAAGAAATTAAGTAATTCTTAAACTACAGCTTATAACTAACATTTAATAACTTAAGATTTTTTACAATTTATCTAATTTCTAGATTTTTTTTTTTATTTTTTTTTTTTTAAATTTTCAAATTTTAAAGATTAATTTCTAAGATTTTTTACAAATTTTTTAAGTTTACTTTTAAATATATTTAAATTATGACTGTTTTTAATTTCTACCGGTAGCGAGTTGAAAAGTTTTATTGCGCTGCATTTTAGACTTTTTAGCTTCAATGTTGTTTTGGCTTTAGGAATTTCGATATTTTTCCTGTTTCGGGTTAGATAATTATGAATATTCTCCCTATTTTGAAGTTTTACTTTTGACTTGATATTATTGTTCAGGATATTATACATGTATTTACATTTTTCAAAGTAAATTAGTTGGTTAATATCCAGTGTATTAATTATTTTATATAAATTATTGGTTCTGGTTCTTATATTCAAATTAAATAAAGTTTTGAGGGCTCTATTCATTACCGCACTCATTTGATTTTTATGAAAATATGAACAATGACTCCAACTGCATATACCTAATTCTTGATAATATATGGCCATTATATATAAGTTTAGCAGCATAATTCGGAATACTACCCATTCTTCTGACAGCCATTGTTATAGGAATAATTTTTTTTTTTAATGCTTTTTATATGTTTATCCCATCTTAAGTTTTCATCAATTATCATTCCCAAGTACTTAACATTATCAACTTGTTCTATTATAGTATCCTTTACCTTAAGCGTAATATTATCATTTGTTTTCTTTTGCATTTTGAATATCATATAATTAGTTTTTTTCGCATTTATACATAATTCACTTTGGTCCAACCAACTGCAATATATCTTTAAGTCATCATTTAGTATATTTTGAAGCTCTTTTAATGTTTTCGCTTTTGCTATAAGGTTAGTGTCATCTGCATAAATGTTGTACTTTGACTTAATATTGTTTTTAGGTAAGTCCATTATATACAGCAGGTATAATAACGGCCCCAGTAATGAACCTTGTGGTACGCCTGTTTTTATTACTATTTCATCACTTAGTATTTCATTAACTTTAGCACATTGAGTTCTATTTGTCAAATAACTTTTTAGTAAAAGATTACTGTTACCTCGAATTCCTAAGTTGTCTAGCAATCTGATAAGTCTGGAATGACTTACCATATCAAATGCTTTTGTTAAGTCAATAAAAACTGCGCCAACATAGTATCCGTCATCCAACGCATCGTAAATATGTTCCAAGGTTTCTGCGATAGCTGATTCTGTTTCACTTTTTTCTAAGAAACCATATTGATTATCATCAAAGCCTATTGTTTTAGTAATGAAACTTCTTATTCTTGAATTAATAACTTTTTCATATATTTTCGAAATTGAATTTAGAATTGAAATTGGTCTATAGTTACCACAGTCTTCTTTTGACCCACTTTTGTGAATAGGAACTAAATATGCTTTTTTTAACGAATCAGGAAATATACCATTAGTGAAACTTTCATTTATCAGTTTCACTAAAGATGGGGTTATAATATTGACCAACTCTTGTAGATCTCTCACTGTAATTTTATCCAATCCTGGAGTTGCATTTTTATTTAAATTCATAATAATTTGATGGATTTCTGGTTCTATAACTGGAATAAGAAACAACGAGTTGCTATTAAATAGATTTTGTGAGCAGCTAGTAACATCGTTGGTATTTAGAATGTTTTTTTTAATACGTTCTCCTATTTCAGTAAAAAAATTATTGAGAGTATTTGCAGTTTCAACATCATTTTTAGTTTTTTCACCATTGCTTTTAATAACATGACTGACATTTTTCAGTTTATCTTCATTGGTATTTTTTATAGAATTATTCAATATTTTCCATAATTTCCTAGAGTCGCTCCCGGCTTTTTCAATATTTCTATTAATATAATTTTTTTTTTCTTCTTTTATTAATTGTTCTACTTTTTTCTTAATTTTTATATATTTTGCCTTTTTTTCACTATTGGTCGGATCATTTTTATGTCGATTATATAATGCTTTTCTTATTTTCAGCTTGTCATGAATAAAAGGTGTTATCCAGCTATTATTTCTCGTTCTCATCTGTATTGTCTTAGTACATAATCTTTTTGCTTCTTGTATAATTTTTACTAAAGTTTCGATTTCTGGTATATTATTATTTTCAATTTTGTATTTTACTATGGAACGCATTTGATTATAATCGATTTTGTTTATGTTGTACTTTTTCATTGGTAACTTCTCAATGTTAATTGCTTTAATAGTTACTATTGCCAATTGATGGTCCGATAGGCAGTTATTTTCTATTATATAATTAACATCATAATTGCCATTTATGTTTGTTATTATGTGATCAATTAAGGTGCTAGAGTTAGTTGTATTTCTTGTACTTTCCGTTTTATTAACTATGCTATATCCAGAAGTTGCTATAATATCCTTATACTTAATAATTACATTGGAGTTCTCAAATAGATTTAGATTGGTATCTGCAAAAAATATATGATTTGCCTTATCTACCAGTTTAGGTTCAAGAAACTCCATAAATAAGTTGCTGTTTTCCACTGGGGCTTTATAAAATGTACCGATTTTTTATTTTGGTTTTGAGTTCAGGATTTCAATTACAGTAAAGTTATATTTTTCATCTTTACATATTTCATTGAAACTGATATTATTTTTAATAAAAATGGCAGTCCCACCTCCTCTTTTTTTATTTCTACAGTTGTAAACTGCTTGATAATTGGGGATGTTGTAGGTATCTTTTTCATAATCATAAATCCAAACCTCTGTAATTATTACTATGTCTATTTCTTTATATTCATTAATTAATGTTTCCAGTTCCAGTATTTTATTTCTAATGCTACATATATTTAAATACAATATCTTTAGATCACCAATTTGCATTATATTTTCTTGTTCTGCCATTCTTATCTGCCGATCAGGTAATTTTGCCAAGATTCTCTTGTCTTTTGAAGATTTTCCCTATATTTGTTATAAACATGTCGTCTATATGTAGCAAGATCATTCGAAACATCTTTATTGCAGATTCCTATGTTTTCGTGGTATCTGTCATATATTCTCCGAAGTTCCGGATAGTCAGTTGGTAGTCCTTCTTGATTAATTAAAACCTTTATATTAGTTTGTGTTATACCATCAAAGCAAATATCATTTTGATCGTGGAAAAATGCTAAATATAATCGCACATTGTTATATATTCTGTAATCCCTTAATCTGGAAAGAACATATACACTATCTCCATTTTCAATTGCTCTTTTTGTAAGCCTTACAATTGGGGGTGACATGGGATCAACAAAACTTTTGCTATCATCTTGGAATTTAGAGTAACCTATTTTTCTTTCAGTTGTGTTCTGTGGATTTATTGTTTCGCCTTTATTCCAGTTTGGGTATTTGGAGTCTTTTATTTCTACATTATTATTACTATTATCATTGGTTTGATTAATTGTAACATTTTTTATCTTACTAATACTATCATTCTCTCTTTTTTCTGTATTTTTATCATAGCTTGGGTTAATTTTATAGTTTTTAATTTTATTTTTTACATTATCATTGGTTTGATGAATTCTATCGTTTTTAATCTTACTTGTACTTTCATTTTCTACTTTTTCTGTATTATTATTATAATTTTTTTGGTTAATTTTATCATTTTTAATGCTACTTTTTGAATTATTATTAATAGTTTTATTTAATTTTATATTACTTTTAAGGATAGTGTTCTTATTTGACCATAATTTTGGAAAATATGAAAGAATATAGCTACGCTTCTTTTTATCTTTATTATAATCAATTTTGTTAGTCTTTTCACTGTTATGGTTAATATTATTATTATTACTATTATTGTTATTATTTTCATTGTTATTATTTTCATTTTTTATATGAGTTATAACAGTGTTAGTGTCTCTAATATTTTTAATACTTGGTTTAACATTAGTATTATTATTATTAATATTATCATTAACATTATCAGTTCTGCATGCAGAATCACTTTTTTTATTTTCATTTACATTTATATTTAATTTGTTATCTTCCTCTTCTATTTTCCTTAATTGCTAGTATCCGATTTTTTGTTTTCTTATACTTAATTTATTTTTATACACTGGGCATGATCTACTAAAGGTTTTATGATTAACATCCAACCCCAAACTGAATTTTTCGTTCGATTTTAAGCAATTACTGCATTTATTAATTTCCTCTTTTTGGCATTCACTTGTCTTGTGTTGTTGGTGGCACTTCAAGCATGTTTCTTTATTCGTGCATTCCGCAGCCCTATGGTTAAATCCTTTACATTTATAACATCTAGAGACTTTTATGGCATCAAAGACCTTGCACCTTTCCCATCCAATACATAATTTTTCGTTAGCTATTATTTTTGGGAATGATTCCTTATCCACTTCTATAATTGCATTAAACATTTCTTTGTTGTATTTTTTCACTGGATATATTTTTAATACTTTAAGCTCACTCATTTGTAGAAAAGAATTTTGTTTTTTAAGTTTTTCCACAATATCATTTTCACTAAATTTATTATTCATGTGCACAATTTCTATGTTAGGTTTAATGACCACAGGTATTTTGATATCATAATTCTCTTTCATTTTTTCTTCTAATTCCTTTTTGATCTTTTCACGATCTTCGATGGTTTCCGTTTCTATTAAAATCATTCCATTACTTTTGTTTTCAATATTCTTTATTTTCAAATTTTTTGGATCTACCTTTGTATTTAAATCACTTTTTGTTTTTTCAGTTTTCTGCTTATTCTTCGGTTTTATTATTAAAGGTAACTCTTTCTTCATTTTTAAATTTACACTTGCCTTAGTATTTTTAATTACATCAGCAAATGACACTGTTTGACCCATATTTGAATTTATATTATTTGTAACATTAATTTTTTTGCAGACCTCATCATTTTTTTTAATTGCACTAACAAATGATTCATTCACTTTTTCTGTTTCAATTTTGAAGACTTCAGTAAATTTTTGCATTTTCTCTATTTCTTTTTGTTGACTGGCTTTAATTTCTTCCAATCTCTTCATGTAATTAGTTTCAATAGCCTTAAGTAATTCAACGACTTCATTTTCATTTTTTTTTATTGCACGTTCAAATTCTTCCTTATATTCCTTAAGGTACTCATTATTTTTTGAAACTGCACTGTCCATGTTTTGTAAGACCAAATCAACATTTTGTATATATTGAATACAGTCGTCACAAATAAACTTAATATTCCTGTTGGTGTATAGTAAGTTCACCGTAGACTGATCCATTCCTGAACATTTTAACGCCTCATATGAAATCCCACATACATATGTATACATATTTACTGAAGTCAAGTAGCCAAAATTCGAGTTAATGCTGTCCTACATATAGGTACTTTTTTCTAAACATTTTAGTACGATTTGAACTATGTTGTATGTATTCTGTATCCTAATTAAAAAGTTTATTCATAGAGCATAATATGTACAACAAAATTTAACATACCTATCATAATTCATAAGTAAATAAGTTAAGTATCTACTTAGTATTATATTATATTGAAGCTGACAAAATACAAAATAATAGTTAAGTTAACAGAAGTCCAGATTTTTTTTAAAATCACAATTTTAAGATTTATAACATATCTACAAAGATATTAAAAAAAAATAACTAATCAATTAAAAAATTGATAAATTTTTCCTCCTTTTATTCCATTTTTAAATTTAGTAGCTACATAGGCAAATAAGCACTACATTTCAATAATAAAATCTGAAATTTTTTGTACAAATGTATGTACATATACAAAAAATGGTTGAATGCTGAATTCTTTACTTTACTTTATATTATACCTATTTGTCTAGGAGTAAACTACTATTTTTACAGCTACATCACACCGCCTCTTGAAAAAGAGTAGATGAAAGGAATAGATAATTAAATATTTATTTTATCTAAATTAAAGAATAGACGTACAATTTTTATACGGCAGTACGTCAATATGTCTATCTATATATCAGTAAATTGATACGCGCGTACACACAAAAATATTTATTTCAATGTTTTAATTTTGTACAATAAATTTTATTAATTTCAGTAATAGGTACATTTTGAATTTTTTTCAATATAAGATATTTTTTAAAACATAATCTTAGAAATATAAGAAAAACCAAAAACCATTTGTCAATTTGTAAATTTTAAAAATCCGATTACAGTACATCGCGTTACGCGTATTTTGGTTGCTCTCATGTAAATTCATGTATGTACCTATTTATTTATTTTTTAGTTTTTTTTTGCGAATATTAAGGTATTTTCAATTATTTTGAATGTATGTTTTTTTAAAAATAAAATATTATTTTAAAATATTTTATTTTGAAAACTTAATCGTAGCAACGTCAGAAAAATCAATTACAATATTTTTATACGCTTTCTCAAATTTTAAAATTTTAAATTCCGAAGTACGGTACATAACATACCTACTTATTTCAAAATTTTTTGACAGAAACTGCACGCCGTACGCATTTATTCTGGTTGATCCCTAAAGAACACATAATTTTTCTTATGAAATGTAATTTTATGTTTCGGCAAACATATTATAGGTATTTCAATTATTTTGAATTATGTAATGTATTTTTAAAAATAATATAGGTATTTTTCAAAACAATATTATTTTAAAATATTTTATTTTTAGAACAATAACAACATAAGAAAAATCAATAACATTTTTATATGCTTTTTCAATGTTTAAATTTTAAAAATTCGAGTTGAAGTAAGGTATTCTCATATAATACCATGTACTTAACTACTAATTTAAAACTTTTTGTTAGCAATTATACACCATAAGCGTTGATTTTGGTTAGGCCCTAAGGAACAAATCATTTAAATTACAAATTATTTTTTTGAGAAAGATTTGTCGTTATAATATTTCTGCAAACATATTTTATAACAAATTTTGTTATACTGCTCTCAAACGTAATGGCAACTACAGAATATATTTCAAAAGTCGGTTATTTTGTTGTTATAAAAAACTTAACAAAAAGCATCAAACATTTACGAAGTAGCAAAATAATTTTTTAAAGCAAAAAAAAAAAATGCATAAAGTAGAGCTCGCTTATAACGACCATGAAGAGACAGAAAATATTCGTCGAAATAAAAGAATGTCGTATTAAAAGAATGCTGTGAATTTTGAAAAATTAGTATAAGACTTGAACATTGTAGAATGTGCTAATTATAGAATGGATACTTTAAACTCATTTGCTAGAATTTTATTTGATGTGTCAGCCTCAAGCCTATGTATACTGCTTTTTCTTCTAATGAAATTTTTATTGTATTTTTGATGCGTTATTTTGATTTTTTTTTTATATTCAAAAATAAATATAAAAATACTAAATTTCTCACCAAGCAACATTAGATATAATAAGTTTAAATAACTTACATTTTTAGGTAAAATTTAATTCTTTGGCAAAAAGTGCAACGTTATAATAAACGTTAAGTGCAACGTTATTAAAATTGGACAGAGTTCGTTATAAATGAAAACTACTGTATAAACCAAATGTATTGCTTTCATTTCGAACAGAACTCATTTTTTTCTTTAAGAAATTAAGATAAAGAAAAAAAAACAAAAAAATTTTAAAAAAATTTCAAAAGTTTCAATCTCCTTGTTCATTGAACATTTGAACTAAACCAAAAATAGAAAGACATAAGTCGGCGCATATAATAGTTTGATTGAGCTGCGAGTTACAACCGAAAATGAATTAATTTTACCTAGAAAGACGGCGCATAATATTAGAGTCATAAGCCTTAACTTTTAACAGCGTGACCGTTAAATTAAAGACGGGTTTTCACCTGAAAAAACGCAATATTCTAAAAAAAATATCATTGCAATATGAAAACAAAAAAAATATGAAAACCTTTTTTTTGGTTGTTGTTTCATTAAAATTGGTCTTATAGTTTACCCGGAAAAAGGATGTTTATATTTGTATGGGAAAAAATAAGCCGATTAAATATCATGAATTGTATGTTGATTATAAATAGGTACCAAAAGCAATTACAAAACTAGTTTTGATTTTTTTTCTTTCCTCGCAGCATAAGCGAACAGAGTTGTTTAATTTTCTTCTAAACCTGTTTGACCTAATTACCGGCACAACCGACGTCAACGTCACCTACTTTTAACATAACTTGACTTACTACCGGCATGACTTACTTACTTGTAATAAATTGTATCTTTCTACACATAATAATATGATGTTTAATTTTTTTTAAAATTATTAAACGTATTAAAACCAAAATGGATATTATGTTAATTTGGTAGACCACGCATTCCTTTAGATAAAGGAATGTATAAAATTATGGTTTTTAAGCAACAGAAGTTGCTACAGAACAATTTCTGATTGCTTTAATATTTCAAATCTATTTCTCATAATACAATGAAGCAAATTTGTAAAATACTTTCTTTAACTAATAATGTACGATGGCCTACTTCTGAAGAACATAAAAAAATTGTGAAAACATTAAACAGTAAAAAGAAATTACCCAATGTTTGTGGAAGTGTAGAGGGTACTTATTATACCCTGCACTTATGAAATAGGAAAAGGGTATATTAACTTTGGTATGGTGTTTGAAACCACCTAAAGGAAGCAAGCTAGATATGGAAAATTATACATATTTGTGTTCAGCGTGACCTCCTGAGTCTATATAGCCATGTCCATCCGTCCATTTGAAGGCACGATCAATCAAAAAATAATGGAGCTTTCTTGATGAAATTTTAACTGTAGGCTACTAGGACTTAAAATACGGCTGGGATTGCATATTGGCGAAATCAGCCCATGGGTTCGGATTCTGGAACTTTTAATTGCTCTAAAGGTCAACGAACATATAAAAAAAATAAGGATAACTGAATAATTAATTGCGCTACAATCATGAATTTTGTGATGTAGGTTACTAGTAATGAGACTATGTCGAGGAATGCGTGCGGTCGAGATCGGACCATTTGTTCGGAACCTAGAAGTTTTTGATCAAATTTAGGCCAAACAAGCATAATTCCGAAACCAATGAAGATAAAAACTTCAAATTTGGTGGAAGTGTGCCTCTTCCTATGTCCTTAGAGTCCTCGAAATTTAGGACCAATTGGAGTAGTGGGTCGGGGACCATCCACACAGTTCTGAAATCTTAAAGCATATCATTAAAATTAATAAAAAAAGTAGCTTAAAATTAAGATAGAACGTTCCAATTGTGTACAAGAATTCACTAGTATTGAAAGAATGGTGCGGACTGCATATAGGCGAAATCCGAGCATGAGTTCGGATCCTGTAACTTTTTCATCGAATTTAGGCCAAACGAGCATGATTGCGAATCCAAAGAAGTTAGAACCTCCAAATTCGGTATCTGGGTGTCCCTTTCTATTTCCTCAGTGTCCTCGAAAATTGGAACCAATTGAATTAGTGGGTCGGGGACCATCCACCTTAGAGCATATTTTCGAAAATAATAAAGATAGTAACTTTAAACAAATGTAGAAGCTTCAAATATCACAAAAGGATGCTTTACTATTTCCTACGTGTTACGTTAATTTATGATCAATTGAAGTGGTGGTTCAGGTAACTTAAACCTCTTAGACTTCTAAAGGTTTAAAGGATTATCATCGAAATTAATAAAAATAGTAACTTAAGATTAATATAGAATGTTCCAATTGTGTACAAGGGTTAAGTAGTATTGAAAGTATGACGGGGACTGCATATGGACGAAAGCATACCATGGTTTCGGGTTCCGGAATCTTTGAAAAGTTCAAGTGCTAACAAACATATATCTTAAAAACACCGTAACCCAGAAACTAATTACGCTATTTTGATTAAATTTATATTCTAGTTTACTAGTAATGAAAGTACTATGGGAATTTGTTCTGGTCGAGTTCGGATTCTAGAAGCTTTTGATCGAATTGAGGTTAAACCAGTACAATTTCGAAACCAGAGAAGATAGAACCTTATATTTTGGGCATATGTGGTTCTTCTTATTTGTTTTGTGAACGTTAAATTTTGGATGAATTGGAACGTTAAAATTACGATGAATTGGAATTAGGATAAATATAGAATAAATTTGCGTACCACTCCCACTACTCCCAAGAACTTAAAACATAATATATTCGAAATTAATAAAGATAAAAAAATTAAATTTGATACACTATTTCCTATTTCCGTTCTTATTTAACACTTTTATATTTTAAAAGGCTAGGAGTTTTACTATAAAACATATTATGTATTATATTTTATAAATTAAAAACAAAATATTTTTTAATAAACGACGAAATTTTTTTTGTTTTTAATTTTTATTTTATCATATCTATATTTTATTGAATTATTACCATAGGTAATATATAATTAAGAAATTGTGTTATATGGATTAAATGAAGAGTTCTAAATTTGTCATTTTATTTTAGAAATTGCATATTTTTTTATTAAATTTTGTGATAGAAGCTAATGAAAGCATTACTGGTTTTAACTAACATTTAAAAACATGAAATTATATAAACTTTTATATTTATATTATTAAAAGTTATATTTCTTTCGAATATTTTTGAGTTTAATTATTTAAAACATTAAAAAAAAAGTAAATTAAGAGAATAAATGTAAAAAATATTTAAAATTGAAATAATTAAGCAAGGGTACTAAATCATTCAACAGTAAATGCACTAGAGCTAGAAATCTTGAAGAGAAGTATTGCTTCATGTGTGTAAAATTTGAGTGGATTAAAGTTTTAAATATGTAATTTTATAATTTTTTTTTTTTTTTTGTTTTATTTATTTAGTAGTAAATTCAAAAATAGTGCCATGCACTTGTGCAGAATTTCACATTTAAAATATTTACAGTCTGTTATTAAACTTGGTGAACAAATCAAAATTACATTTTATATAAAATTATAGTTATTTAAATATTATGATTATAAATAACTTAAAGTATATAATATACAATTTCATGATAAGATTATTATACAATAAACATTATATATATACATATGTATATCAAAAAAAGAAAACAAAGAAAACAATTAAATACGAAATGTGGATTAGTTATTCATAAGATACTCCTCAGGATGATGTTTAAAATTCAAGATAGAATTCAAATATTTATTTATATTCAAATATATACTTGCCCACATTCACTCACAACAGTTTTAATTTGTAATAATAAGATGTTATGATCACTTAGTGAGTTTTCACTAATAGAAAGTATATAATCATACATTAAGATTTCAGTGCAAAAATTATCAATAATAGTGGAAGAAGTTCTTCCTGTTCTAGTTGGCATTAAAGGTGAAACATTCTTTTTGTCGTCCATTTGCCAATAACGTATCAACAGTATCCTCATTTTGTATTAGAACAATCTTAGGTGAATTATTTATTTTAACAAAAACTGTACCAAACAAAATATAAACAGCTGCATAACGAATTGTTTTCAATTTTTTAGAATAGTTGAAGAGTTTATCAACTTGTCAACGCATCAAAAAAATTAAAGTATTTGTAGCTAAGTCTTTAAGAATTTTTTTTTTGCATAAAATTTCTTTTGTTATTGAAGTGGAATTTGGAAGAATTCTATCTTTGCTAGCGTTTTTTCGTGTTCATTCCCATTTTTTGATTTTACTTTATACTTTCTAGGAATATTGATATTGACGATAACTTGTGCTGAGATGTTTACGTTTATTGCTTTCGCAGCCTCTAATGTCTTGCCAGCAGGATCATCCACATTTTTTAAACTTCCATAGTCACATCTTATTAAAATTTGTTTACTGATATTAAAATATTCTAGTTGATGAACTACCTTATTAATCGCCAACAACTTTTCGTTAAGTTTCTTATTTGCTTTTTTTATTTCTATATTTTCTTCCATTGTTTCCGTTAATTTATCATTAACATCATCGTATTTTAGATTAACAAAGTTTACCAAGTCACGCATATCTCTCATTTCTTGTGTTATAACATCCAATCTTGAAATTATGGTATCGTATTGCATTTTCAAATTAAATTCATTTGTGTTTGAAGTGTGAGTAATAGGATTTTTATGAAAACCTGTGGAGCATTTATGGCAGTGAAAAGATGCAACCTCATTGCTGTTTAAGGCATCCAATTCTTTCCTATTAATTTTCGAATACTTCAAATGTATCCACTGATTACACATATGACACTGGAGACTCAGGTCCTCGTCATCACTTGAAACAATTTCCGAAGTGCAAACTTTACACTTCGATCTATTTTTAGTTTGATTAACTGAATATCTTTTATTACGTGTCATTCTTAATCCTCTTTATTAACTATTTTTTTTTTTTTCTTCTTTTTAATAAAAATTACTTTTTCTTTACTTGTTATACCCTACACCTATGGAATAGATAAAGGTGTATATTAACTTTGGTATGGTGTTTGTAACCACCTAAAGGAAGCGAGCTAGATATTATCCATTTATTTCAAGTTTATTTGTTATTTAATATTTTTAAATATATAAATTAATAAGAATTTTTAATATTTTTGAATTGATAAAATAATTAGAAATTTTTTTTAGTATTAAGTTAATTTCGTTAGCTATGTCTTACGGTCAAATCAATACAAGCTTTTATGGTTTTACTTATGATTACTTTTGAACTTCCCATTAAATATGAACCAAATAGGTGTGCGGTATTTCTAAGTCTGTTGCTCCAACTTAGTGCTTCTTTACCTGTTTTAAAATTAAAATGCCCAAAGAAAATCCAAAAAGTTTTTTTAATCGTAAAGGATTTTATTCAGTTTTAATGCAAGTATGTTTTTAATTCTAGAATTAAAGAATTTTATTTCTTCAGATTTGTTTGTTTCATATCTCTTTTATCTATCAATAATTTTTTCTCTTTATTGATGTGGTCATTGGATGGCCGGGGAGAGCACATGACGCATGCGTTTGAAAAAATAGCCCAATTGGGAAAGCTCTTGTTAGAGGCGATATAAGTCTTCCAGAGAACTTACATCTCATAGGCGACTCTGCGTACCTACTACAAAGCTATTTTCTTACACCTTTTAAAGACAACGAGAATTTATCTCCTAAACAAAAAACGAGGAAAATTATAGTTGCCCGTGTCAACTTTTAGATACCCGTGCATACCTATTATAATGTATACAAAAAATTAACCGTTATTTATTTCCCTTAAGCAATTATATATATTGCAAAAAAAAATTTAACTCATTATCTAATTGTTATTTCAAATTTTAGAATGTATTATCTTGGCATGTGTTGCAATGCATAAACTTATAATAGAAAATAATGTTTCAGATATTGCTCGAATTTCTTCAACAGACATAGAAGACAATATAATTTGTCCCATGGAAAATGTAGAAAAGGATATATAAAACGAAATGAAGGGGTAGAAAACATATGGTAAATGTCATTTTATTGAATTACTCGTAAAATATAATATTTCTTAGATAATGTTCCAAGTAAAATTAAAACAAAATTTCTTAAGTATGTACATAATATTTTTTATTAATTCATATTTTAAACTTTGTACCTCCATTTTATATAAGTCATTTATGATTAATCAAAATATAAAAGTATATGACAAAAAATTGCACTTCATTCAATATTCATAAACATCAATAATTAAATAAATTAAATATGTAATTTTATTTTTAAAAATTAAATAGGTAGATGTAATATTTGTCAATACAATTCATATTTTAAATTTTGTACATACTCCATTAATTTTAAAAACAAAAATGCAAAATTATTTCTATAAAATTATTTCTATGCGAGGTAGATATGGAAAAGTATATATATTTGTGACCTCCTGAGTCGATATAGCCATGTCCGTCCGCCCGTCCGTATGTAAGCACGATAACTCAAAAACTAATGGAGCTATCTTGATGAAGTTTTACCTGTAGTCTACTTGGACTTAAAGTACGGAGGGGATTGCATATGAGCAAAATCGGCACATGAGTTCGGATTCTGGACCCAATAGTTATAACCAGTGGTTAGATATTGCATTCACGAATGCATATGATAGAGTGGTGGAAAACCTCGTTCTTCTTCTCTGAAATAATTGATTTTTCTAACTTAATAAATAATTCAAATCCTATTATTATGGATTTATACCTTTCCGAAATTTAAATATTTGAAGCAATCACTAAACTTTACTTAAAAAAAGTATAGGACCGGTCCTAATTCCACCGATTATTTTATACAACTGTGTCAGTTATCTTACTTATCCGCTTCAATTAAAAATTAGATTAGATTTAGAATAGATAGATTTAGAATTAAAAGTGCAAATACTAAATTAAGAAAAGCAAAATCAACTATTCATGCACCAAATTCAACGTATCTTTTTTTTATTTTATTTTATCAACTCAAAAATATTTGCAATTCTTACTAATTTATCTATTTAAAAATATTAAACAACAAATAAAGTTGAGATAAATGGATTTGTAAAATGCAATTACAAAATTACATGTTTAAAACTTTTATCCAATTCAATAAAATTTTACAGACATGCAGCAATTACTCCTTTTCAGGGTTTTTAGCTGTAGTGCAATTACTGTCGAATGATTTAGTACCCTTGGTTAATTATTTCAATTTTCAATAATTTTTAAATTTGTTCTCTAAATTTACTTATTTATTAATGTTCTATATAATTAAGCTCAAAGTTATTCGAAAGAAATATTAATGTGTAATAATATAAATATAAAAGTTTATATAATTTCATGGTTTTAATTTAAAGTTAGTTAAAACCATTAATGCTAATGAAACTTTATATCACAAAATTTAATAATCAAAATATGCAATAAATGTATTTCTAAAACACAATGATAAATTTAGTACTGTTCATTTAATTAATTTTAATACAAAAATAAATTTTACAACTTAAGTATTGTACACAACTTTTTAATTATATATTACCTATGGTAATAATTCAAGAAAATATAGATGTGATATAATAAAAATTAAAAACAAAAAAAATTTCGCCGTTTATTAAAAAAATTTAGTTTTTAATTTATAAAATATAATATATAATATGTTTAATAGTAAGACTCTTTGCCTTTTAAAAATATAAAAGTCTTAAATAAGAACAGAAATAGTGTATCAAATTTGATTTTTTTATCTTTATTAATTTCGAATATATTATGCTTTAAGGTCTTGGGAGTAGTTGGGGTGGTACGCAAACCGCTATTCCAATTTAGTTAACCCTTGTACACAATTGGAACATTCTATATTAATTTTAAGTTACTATTTTTATTAATTTCGATGATAAGCCTTTCAACCTTTAGAGGTCTAAGAGAGTTACCTGAACCACCACTCCAATTGATTACATTAAATGAACACGTAGGAAATAGTAAATTACAGTATTGTGCCAAATTTGAAGCTTCTACATATTTTAGAATTTATTATCTTTATTCTCCGACCCACTATTTCAATTCTTTCCAATTTTCGAGTACAGTAAGTGAATAGAAAGGGACACTCTGATACCGAATTTGGAGGTTCTAACTTCTTTGAATTCGGAACTATGCTCGTTTGGCCTAAATTAGATGAAAAAATTCCAGGATCCGAACCCATGGTACACTGTACACAATTGTACACAATTGGAACGTTCTATCTTATTTTTACGCTATTTTTTTAAATAATTTCAATGATATTTTATTATTTATTTATTTATTTGAACCAAAACAAGGTTTTTACAAAAAAATTCTTAAAACTAAAACTTATAATTAACATGAAATTTGATTACATAGCCAAAAAAATTTTAAATACATTAAGAATCAAAAGTATAATTATTTGTTTATTTGTAGAAAATGCATACAAAGCAAAAACGCAGTTGAAATTAAATTTATGAATACTAACTGTATTAACTAACTGTATAAAATAACTAAATTAAAAAAATAATATGAACTTGAAGTGTAATAAGATATAATGAAGGTTAAAATTATTGTCTTAGGTCATGAATGAATTTTAAGTTTAATTTATGTTTAAAAGTGTATCGAGAAATTTGTGTAGAATAAAGATGACTGTGTTTATTGAATGTAATGCAACATCTATTTATTGGTTCATTTTTTCCATATTCAGTTCTATGAGTATTTTCAACTAAGTATTTAGTGCTTCTCGTATTTCTCGCACCATTGTCTACTTTAAAGTTATCCAATAAATACCGAACGTCAATGTTTTTTCTTAAGACGTCAAAAGTAAAGCAGGATTGAATAATTATTGATTTCTTAAAGCGAAAAGAAGAAATTGCTTTTGTACGGATTCTATTCTATCAGAATGTATTTGAAATGCAGGATCCCACACAATATTACCATATTCAAGAATAGAACGTAGTAAAGAACAATAAAGAGCTTTAGTTACAGCAATGCTGCTAAATTCTTTAGCTCTTCTTTTTATAAAGCCGAGCATTTTGTTTGCCCTGGAAATCATATACTCATAATGGAGATGGAAGTTCAGTTTATCATCCAACAGAATCCCTAAATCGGTAATGCTTTTAACCCTTTTAAGGGTTACATTATTTATATTATAACCGAATGAAATGGTAAATCTCTTACGTGTAAAACTTATAACCTTGCATTTATAACCAGCAATTTATTTATGAATTTTCTTTCGTGTAAGTATAAAACCTCCTTCATTAGTTCGTGTGAATTCAATTCCTAAACAATAACTCAAGTTACCAAGTTCTTTAATTTCAAATCTCCCTCCAATTTGTTCTTTAAACCATTTTACATTATTTTTACCTTTTGCCGCAAGGATCGAATCATATACGTGAACTGTTAATAGCATCGTATTGTTATTTCGTTTGCATACGTATATACATGTTTCACTTTCCATTTGTTTAAAACCGATGTTCTTCAATTCCTTGTCTAATTTTGTATACCAAACTTTTCCGCTTTGCTCTAATCCGTAGATTGCTTTATTTAGTTTATATACTTTATTTTTAAATTTTTCATCTTTATCATACAACTCAGGTATTTTCATATAAATGTTTTCGTTTATGTCTCCATTGAGATAAGCTGTTACAATGTCAAATTGAAATAAGTTCATATTACATTCTGCTGCTATTGCAACTATAATTCGAATTGACTTATATTTTGCCACTGGTGCGTATGTTTCTGCGAAATTTGCTTTTTTTTAACGATATTTCCTGTTTTATCTGTGTTTGTAGTAAAAACAACCAATTATTTTCTCGTTTTTATTTCTCATATGGGCTTATAATTCATTTTTTGCAGCTGCCTCCCATCCATCTATGTATGGGTGATTTGGTATTTCAGAGCAACTTTTAATCTTTTCACATGTTAAAAATATATCATCTAAATTTACTGAGTCTTGTACAACATCAATGGGTTTTCTACTTGACTTGCTGTATCATATTCACTTTCTCTTAAATCCTCATTATTATCTTTTTGGTAAAAAAATTTTTTGGACCTTCCTTTATGTCCTGTTCTTAATAAACGAGGTCGTCTCCTCTTCCTTTTAATTACAGATTTGCATTTTTTGCTGTTATTTCCAATGTATTGATATTATCTTTTTTAGTTTTTATATTATTTTGTAAAATATTATTTTTATTGTCATTTAAATCATTACTAATATCTGTTTTGCTATCTGTTATTTTCAAAATATTACCATTCGCAACGTCATTATCGAAGAATGATTTATCTTTAATATCATATTGGCATTCGTGTACAAATCTTACATCACGCCTCTTTATTATGTTTCGTTTATTTCGATCCCATAATCGATCCCATGTTTTTGACTCATCACAATAACCAACAAGGTGTTTAATTTAATATTATCACCAAAATAACAAGGTGTTTCGATTTTTCGCTATATCATTCTGCTCTGGGATGTATTCAGCTGATAACAGATGTTCAATTGCGCATCTTTCTAAATATTCATTGAAATCTGTATTAATATATTCAGTGCCATTATCGCTTCTTAATATCTTTATTTTTTTCCTATTAAATTCTCAACTTTTGGTTCATAAATTTTAAATTTGCCTAAAACTTAATTTTTTTTTCTTAATGTGAAAATTTCTGTCCATCTGTAGAATCATCGATAAATGTAACAAAATATTTTGCCCCACCTTGAGATTGAATATTGATAGGTCTGCATACATTAGTGTGTATCATATATAATGAAACATCACTTTTCGTTATGTTTGCCTTAAATGTAATTTTGTTTGTTTACCTTTTAAACAGATTTCACAAACCGGTTCAATATTGTTGTTTTTAATTATCTCTTCTGTAATTCCTTTAATTTGTTTGTTTTTAATCATCCTTTTTAATGTCTCGCAATTAATGAGGCCATATCATTAGTGCTACACAGATAACTTATTTTCTTTGTGTACTAAATTTACTTCTTCAGGTTTATTTATGAACATGTAATATAAATTTTCAATCTTTCTTCCTTCTAATAGAGGTTGTTTTTGTTTGTTGGAAATTAAAACGCGATCACCATAAAAAAATATTTGATATCCATTTTCAGTAATTTTATTAACAAATAATAAGTTTGTACGTAGGTCTGGAACAAATAAAACATTTTTAAGTTTTAAGTTATTTTAATAAATATATCTCCTTTTGCTTTTACTTCGAGTTTGTGAATTTTACAATTTAAATTTTTCTAAATTATAACGCATATGTGAAGTAGCGCCACTATCAAGAATCCAATACTCTGTTGTTATTTTTTTAGTTGACATTTTATTACAAATAGAAGGAAAAGCTTGATTTGATGACAACAACATACATTCTTCTGATTTATTTCCATTATTGCGATAGTTATAACATTTTTTATTACCTTTAAATTTTGATATATGATTAAAATTTTTTGTGAATTTTTCACTCCTTTTGCTGCTGTGGTTACTAAAATTTGGAAACTTTTTATATTCGAAAAATTTTTTATTTACCTGACTTGCTATTAGTGCTTCATTACTATTTTCTACGTTTACGTTTTTTCTAGCTTTATGTTCTTCGATAATTTTTATTTTCAGTGATGATAAGTCTGGTAGACTGTCTCGGAATTGTAATGCTATTCTAAAATTCTCAAAGTCTTCTGGTATGTAGTATGTCGTATGTAGATTTTAATTTTAACCAAACATCTTATTTTAACTACAATGTTTGATGTTTTTTAATAGTGGTGGGCTAATTGATAGTATCAGATCTGTTCTTACTTTTTTATCATTTTTGAGCCAGTTATGTTCTGTTGTATTATCTTCTGTTTACGGCCTTGCTAGTGTGCCTGGGATGTATTCCCATAAATCGTTTTTTATTAGAAGAGACTCCATTTGTAAGCTCCAAGTGGCGCAGTTTTCGGTTGATAGCTGTTCAATTTTGATTGTAGTTTGTGCCATCGTTGTTATTTTTTTTTGTTAAAATCTTTTGTATTTAACTTTGTTTATGGAAAAACGACTCTGTTTGTTAATTTTATTTTGTTATTTTATTTAAAATTTTTACGATTCCCCCAGATTTCTTTTTGTTAAATTTTTTTTTTGCAACTTATGCACCATGCGGTTGTATATATTTTTTTATAGGTCAATGACCTGTTGTTCTAATTCAACTGACTTTATTACATAAAGAAAAATACATTCAATGCATGTACATATATTAAATGACAATTACATTTTTGATTGTTAATGACAATTAATAAGATAAAGAAATTAGCGTTGCCATATTAAATTACTATTTACAACACATTCACATTATTATTATTTTATTCTAAATATGATTATTTTTCATAAAATAATTTTTTTTTATATTTCTTACTAGCATATTTACCAGGCGTTGCCCGGGAGCGTGCAAATTGCAAAAACGCAAGTTTCGGCCGAAGTACTGCTTTGGTTAAAAAGAAAGCCTCAAAAAAATATTTCTAGAGTTCCGTTAACCCGTTGCGGCCCAACAGCTTTTTATAAGTTGTTCCGTTACTTTGCTATAAATTACAAATGGTTTAACCGATTGACTTCAAATTTTGTATATTGTTCCTTTTTGAGAATGGAGCTCACTCTATTAACAGACTTGAAATTTGTTAGCCCTTGCCGCCCGACAATTTTTCCAAAAAAAATTTGGGAAGGATATTACGTCCAATTTTGCGAAATATTGCTTGGTCAAAGTTTCAAAAACAGGTTTGTTGAGTTCCGTTAACCCATTGCAGCAAAGCAGGTTTTTACAGATTTTTTTCATTATTTTACTCTTAAGCAGAAACGGTTTGACCACATGAATGTAAATTTTGCATGCGTACATGTATATACTTATAATTTCTACGATTATTCAATAAAAAAATTTTTGTAAGTAAATTACGTCCAATTTGTGAAAGTAAGTACAACTTCTTTGAATTAGGGGAATGCTTAAAAAAATGTTTTGTCAAGTTCTTTTAACCGACTGCGAAACAAAAGTTTGCAAAACAGTTTTAACGATTATCTTTAATTTTTCTATACGTCTTTCTTCTACTTCTTGACAATTTGGTGCTTCTTGAATTTTTATTGATATTATTTAATAATTATGAAAAGTTTCAAGTGAAATTTAATAAATTGTTGAAAAATTGCTAGAATAATCCCTAAAAAATTCGTTTTAAAAAAAATGCTTTATTACATTTTAAAATTAACATGTACACCATTCTTGTGTTAACTTTTTTCAATAACATCAACTTAAATTAAAACTCCATTGAGAGGTCAAAAGGGTATACTAAATTTGCCATTATGTCATTATACTAAGTAAATAGTAGTTTACTTGAATTGCCAGCGTTTGAATAAAATATAGTCGATGGTTTAGAAAAGGTTTAAAAATCTACTTTTCAACTTATATTTTGTTTTGTACTTACCTGAAAGTTCTACTACGCTTTTCCTCGTTTGTTTATGATTTTAAGAGAGAAATGTAGGCTTCTTTCTTGGAACAACTGTTTTAAAATACTATGTATTTAAGCATAATATATACGAAATTGAATTTTTTTTGATTTTTAGATTTTATTTGAAGAAAACCGCAATTTTACACTGAAATCTGTTTTTAAAAAATAAGAACTGCAAAGTAGATAAAAAACAAAGACTTACGAAAAAATGTAGAGAAGGAAAATGTTACGTTATTTAAATTTAAAGATATTATTATTCAGATTCTTTATTAGCTTTATTTTTATTATTATTAATATTATCTAGTCTATTAGTCTTATTAATTAAGTGAGCTTTTGGAATAAAGGTTAACTTGCGTTAATACCAAAAATTTTAAAATTTCAGTGAATCTTTGTGCAAAACGCGTAAACAGGTCAAAACCAAAATAACCCTGTGAGTTTTTATAATTAAAATGCTGATACAAAAGTTTCAATAAAATTCTTTTAACCGTTTAAGCAAATAAAATTTATAGAAAACTTAATGACGTCGTCTTGGAAAACGGGTTAATCGCACTTAACTAAAACTCTCTCTCTTTTGGACTGCAGCCTCTCTTTTGGACTGCAAAATCAACCTATGAAATTGGACACAAATCGGAAACACAATTTGTTTGGAAGCCCGCCAGGTCGAAATGGGTTAATTCATTCCAACCAAATTTAAACAAAAAATAAAAACATTGAAAAAACTTCGTTGCGCCTTCCTGAACCACCCTGAAAAATTGGAGACAAATCGAAAACATAAAATATTTTGGAAGCCCGCCAGGCCGAAATGGGTTAATTTATTTTAACCAAATGTATACAACTAATGCCGGTTGCTAAGAGGAACATTTGTGCAAAATTTCAAGTCAATTGGTCAAACCGTTTTGACTCGACATTAAAAATATTGAAAAAGCTTCATTGCGCCGTCGTACTCAAACGGGTTAACCGAACTCAACAAAAATTTGTGCCAGCCTATATTTTTGACTGCGAAACCACCCTGAAAAATTTAACACAAATCGGAAACACAAATTTTTTTTGGAAGCCCGCCAGGCCGAAATGGGTTAATTTATTCTAACCAAATGTATACAACTAATGCCGGTTGCTAAGAGAAACATTTGTACAAAATTTCAAGTCAATCGGTCAAACCGTTTTGACTCGACATCAAAAAAATGAAACAGCTTAAAACGGCTCTGAAGCCGCAACCTGTTGACTTATAAAATGTGACATAGCCTATGTCGTCCCCCGGGTTCTCAGAATTATTCCTTTAAAACTTTGTGACAGTCGGACCAGTGGTTTTCACGTAAATCCTGGACAAACAAACAAATAAACAAATTTTCTTCTTTACATATTAGATAACATAACCTACAAATATTTAAATTAATACTTGGAAAAATTTGCAATATTTTCCTACATTTTTTTATACATTTCTACACATTTAAATTTTTATTTAACACTTATAAAATCCTTAACAGTAATTTTCATTTTTTAGCTTTTATAAATGTAAATTACATTCTCATAAGTTATGAAATAATGTTTTTTTTTTTTTAATTATAAAGTTAACTTTTTTTTATAATTTAAATCAACTAAACTGTCTAACTCGGTTAAATATCGAAAAATATACAATTTTCTATTTTTTATCTAATATTTTAATTATTGTTTATTACACTTTTGCAAGTACTATTATTCCATTTTTTTTGACATTCATTAAATCTACTCATGATTGGATGTTGCATATTTTCAACTGTTGCATATGAACAACTGTTTATACATACTCTGTTCAATTTACTATATTCTAACATATAAAACAGAGAACGTCCAATGTAATTTAAAAACGAGTAAAGAAACAGCCAGTCGACTTAGAAATTCCGTACACCTATTTGGTTCAAGTTTAATGGGAAGTCCATAAGTCATTTTAACGAAATTAGCATAGCTAACGAAATTAACTTTATAATACTAATAAAGTATACATATTCTAATTATTTTATCAATTCAAAAATATTAAAAATTCTTACTAATTATACCCGTATACAAAGGGTACAATAAATTTGCCATTACGTTTTTAACGCAGAGAAGGACGGGGGGTAGATATAGACTCAAGTGTATGGATCGCATCTGAATTGAAAAAAAAAGTCGATTTAACTATGTATGTTCGTCCGTCCGTCCGTCCGTCACCACGATTACTCAAAAACTAAAGGAGGTAGGATCTTGAAGTTTTCGCAAATTCGTTTTTGCAATAGCCCTCATCGCTATTTAAATCCAGCCATTTTGGTCCATGGGTTCGAGTAGCTGTCATACAATTCCTTCTTTTATATGAGCATTACACTACACCTAATAAAGCTGGTATGTTTGAAATTTTGCCAAAAGTAATTAATGTTTATAATAATAATGATATAATGTTTATATAACGGTCATACGGGTATCCCAGAGTTGAGACAGTCTACTCTACCACACTCTTCCTCGTTTTTCTATTTAAAAATATTAAACAACAAATAAAGTTGAAATAAATGTATTCGTAAAATGCAATTACAAAATTACATATTCAAAACTTTTTATCCAGTTCAATAAAATTTTACTGTAGTGCATTTACTGTTGAATGACTTAGTACCCTTGATTAATTATTTCAATTTTAAATAATTTTTAAATTTATTCTTTTAATTTACTTATTTGTAATGGTTTATATAATTAAACTCAAAGTTATTCGAAAGAAATATTAATTTGCAATAATAAAAATATAAAAGTTTATATAATTTCATAGTTTTTAATGTTAGTTAAAATCATTATAGCTTTCGTTAGTTTTTTATCACAAAATTTAATAATCAAAATGTGTAATAAATCTAATATATAACGAAGAAAATTTGTTGTTTGTTTGTTTGTTTAAACATAGTTTTAAAAAATTTAAGTGGTCTAATTATTTCGAAATATGTTATCCTATTCAATAATGCAATAAATAATTCGTATTTTCCGCATATTTGGAAAACATCGAAAACGATATTGCTAAAAAAACCTGGCAAAGATCCAACCAACCCTAGCAATTATCGACCGATAAGTCTATTGCCAAACATTAGTAAAGTATTTGAAACTATAATAAATGATAAAATTTCAAATTATGCAAAGTCAATCAATCTTATTCCAGAAAATCAGTTTGGGTTTAGGTACAAACATGGTACTGTTAATACTATAACCAAATTAACAGTTACATTACGCTCCACTATTTAAATATTATCTTTTTATCTTTTTACCGCCTTCTAAGAAAAGTAAATAAATAATCTTAAAATATAATTTCACCTCCTCAGTAGCTGAAATTATCAAATTAATAAATATATTTTCCCACACTTTTATCGACCTCCTACAATCATTCATAATAACACATGTCTAAATATTAAAACATGTAAAATTCATTTAATACCTATTAACCCAAATATTTTACAAACCACTTATGAAATAAACCAAAACATTAATTTTTGGTTGTTAAAAATAAAATTCAATTACATAATAAAAATACATTTCTTTTGATTATTGGAGTAAATTCCAATACAAATTATTAATAAATTTCTTTTTATGTAAAAATGCATAATATGCATTTATAATAATACAAATATTCAATATAAATACTAAAATGTAAAAATGCACAATATGCATTTTCTTTCTCGTACATTAATGTAAACAATTAATACAAATACTAAAATTAGAATAAGAATACATTGTACTAAAATTAGAATAAGAACGTTTGTAATATGTTGTAATACCAGAAGTAAAATGGTAAAGTAAGACCAACGTAAAGAAATCAAATAGTATATAAATGTAAGAATTATCAAGTATAATTCAATTCAGTTTTGGTCTTAAGACATTTAAGATAATAAAATATATTTTTATACAAAACTAAGAATTCCTAGTATTTTAATACTAGTAAAATAATATAAAATAAATAAAATACAAATAAAACAAAGTGTCCTTGTTTTATTTCAAAATATTTAAATTTATATATTAAAATTGGCGACGAGGATGGGATGCGTTTAGTGAAAAACAATTGATATTGCAAAAGAAACCAAACGCTTAAAGTTCAATTGAGTCTGATTGAACGATATCAATTTCACTTGTGTATTAACACTTAAAAACGGATTTACAAACAATTCCGATAAGGAAAAAATCAATAAATATATACATACATTTGTATATATAAAACGCACCGAGCGTATAATTAATATTAAAATAATAATAAAAATCTAAATTCTTAAACGCGCTAAGCGTATAATATAAATTAATAATTAATAAATAATAATTTTAAAACAAAACACTTTCTAAATGACAGTGATAATAAAAGCAAAAAACCAAAATTTAATAACAAGAACTGTATACGAAAAAACAGTTAGAAGTAAACTTTTTAAAAAATTATTAATAATTCAAAAACATAATCGTAATATATTTTATAAAAACTATTTCATAAAAAATAGTGTTATTAACGTAGTACAAGCCAGTGAAACATTTAAAACCTGGTCGGTAAAACAAAATATCAAACCTAAAATTAAAGTTAAATCTATACAAACAATTTTTAACTTTTATAAAAAAAATAATAATAAAAAACATATTAAATATCAACAAGCTGTAAAGAAGGCAAAGAAAATAGGCCGGAACGAGATAATAAAGTGCAAGAAACTAGCAGCAATACCCAAGCAACCAAAGCAAGTCGACAAAACATCAGTAGCAGTAGACGAACTCCTATATCAATATATTGTAAGTTATTTAAGTTTTCTATAAGTTTTGTAAATTAAGTTGTATTTAATATTCAATTAAGTAAAATTGTTTTTTATGCAAATCCATTTATTTCAATTTCATTAACCAATTAAAATTATAAAAAAAAAAAAAATGGCCAATGCACAACAAGTAAATACCTTAACAATTGAACCTTTAAAATATCTCGAACGCTTACCAGAATTTAACGGGGATAGTAGAGATTTACAAAATTTCACTAATTTAATAGATAGAGTACATCCTATTTTTGGTACATACGACGTCTTATCTCAAACAATTTTCTCGGACATTATTAAAAGTAAACTAGGAGGTAGAGCTAGGGAAATAATAGAAATAAACTGCCAAGCAACTTCTTGGGCAGACATTAAAACTATTTTACAAAATAACTTCGGTGAAAAGAAAACTCCAGATGAGTTATATGACGAACTTAGGGCTATAACCTACAAGAATGGAAGTATAGAATTTTTTAACGAAATAAAAAATAAATTAAGGGCATTGAATAACAAAACAGTAATAGTGTTAGGTCCGGGAGTCGCTGCCAACGAGTGTGCTCGCAATAATATAAGAACTGCACTGAATTTATTTAAAAGTAAAATACCAGAACCAATGAAAACAATTCTGGCATGTAGGAACCCAACTACATTAGAGACCGCTATGGAAATTTTATTCCAATCTGGACATGCATTTACGACAAATAAATTTCCAAATACGAGACCAAACCACGCTCAGAATGGTGGTAATAGACCACAAACATACAATAATTATAAAAATAATAACGCTAGTAATAATAGATTCCAAAATAACAATAACCGTCAAACTTACGGACAAAATAACAATAACCGTCAAAATTACGGACAAAATAACAATAACCGTCAAACGAATTATCAAAACAATGCTAACCAAAATTATAAGAGATCAAGTAATTTTAGGCCTCAGAACAATAATAAAAACTATAATAATAATTATAATAGTCATTATAATAACAACGATAACTATAACCAAAATACCTTTAGAAATTATAATAACACAAATTATAATAATCCTAACAATACCAATAATAATAATAATAATAATAATAATAATAATAATCACATGGGCCAAGAGCCAATGGATATTAACAAAACGCAAGTCAATGAAAATTTTCAATTGACAGCCTCAGGGGAAACCTACCCTATATAGTGGTACAGTCAAAAACGACACCCCTTAAATTCATAATAGATACAGGTGCAACCAATTCTATTATAAATCCAGGACTTTGTCATCCTAAATGGCAAATATCAATTAAACCAATTATGGTTAAAACTTTAAAGCACCAAATCCCCATAGATACTAAAGCTCGCGTTCCAATATTTTTCGAATTAGGAAATACCGATGAAAGAATCGAATTCTTAATATGTAATTTCCATGACAAATATGACGGTCTGATAGGAAATGATGTATTAAGAAAATATAATGCAGAAATTGATTTTTCAAATAATAAATTAAAGATTAATGGTAAAGAAATACCTATATTATTCAACTTATCAAATTCAAATGAACCAATCAAAAATGAAACAAAAACAGCCAACGTTTCATTAAATCTTATAAATAAATTACAACAAAAACGCGAAAATATAATAAATCTCAGTAGTAAACCAAAATTTATCAAGGAAAATAAAAAGGGAAAAGTTAAAATTAATACAAATAACAAGTATGAAAAACAAATTCCAGAGGATATAATCCACTCGAATTTTAACATCGAGAAAATGGAATTACCATTATCTCAACAAATTAGAGTTACCCATTTAAACCCGGAAGAGGAAGAAAAACTATTGACTATAGTTAAAAGATTTTCTCGTATCTTTTATCAAAAAAATACGAACCTCACTTTTACCAATGCTATAAAGCACGAAATTCGAACTACCGAACATGCGCCAATAGCGGCAAAAACCTATAGATATCCGTACATTCATAAGAATGAAGTACAAAGTCAAATCCAAGAAATGTTGGAAGACAATATCATTAGGCCAAGTGCATCACCTTACTCTGCACCAGTATGGGTGGTACCGAAAAAGTCGGATGCAAGTGGTAAAGCTAAATGGAGACTTGTCATAGATTACCGCAAATTGAATGAGGTAACAATAGATGATAGGTATCCTATACCAAATATTGATGAAATATTGGCAAAACTCGGAAGATGTCAATATTTCACAACTTTAGACCTTGCTAAGGGGTTTCATCAAATCGAGATAGCAGAAAAGGACACTCATAAAACTGCTTTCAGTGTTGAAGGAGGACATTACGAATTTCTTCGTATGCCGTTTGGCTTAAAAACAGCCCCGGCTACCTTTCAACGATTGATGAACAATGTCTTGTCAGATTATATCAATAAAATTTGCTTGGTATATCTCGACGACATAATAATATTCTCAACCTCATTGCAAGAACATCTGGAATCCATAACCAAGATTTTCCAAAGACTTAAGGATACGAATCTTAAAGTACAATTGGATAAATCGGAATTCCTGAAACGTGAAACCGAATTTCTCGGTCATATAATTACAAGTGAAGGCATAAAAGCCAATCCACAGAAAATAATATGCGTTCAAAATTTTCCTTTACCAAAATCGATAAAAAAAATAAAAAAATAATTGATTCCGGTTCCCTCAAAATCAAAACAGAGAAATTATTTAACAAAATTAGGAAAACAATCTTTACGAAAGTTTTAGACAACGAGACAATAAGAACTTTAGTTAATACTCACTTCGATAGTAACAAACTCAACGCAATTTTAATTGAAAATGAATTATTTTTTTCAAAATTTCACGAGACGATCAGAAACAATATAGACCTTAGGGATAAAAGACTTAAAATTATAAGATGTAAGATTTTATTAGCAGACATTACTGACGAAAATGCGTTAGCAGAAATTATCGAGAAAGAACATACAAGGAATAATCATAGAGGAATAAATTAAAATTTTGCTTAACTCAAAGGAAAAATATATAATCCATTTTTGAAAGATCGAATTACAAAATTCATAAATAACTGCAATATTTGTAACATAGAAAAATATGAACGTAAACCTATAAAGGAAAAATTTCAAATAACTGAAACTCCAAACAAACCTAGGGAGATCGTTCACGGCGACGTTTTCTACAGTTTAAACAAAACCTTGTTTTTAACCTTAAAAGACAAATTCTCAAAACATGCTCAAGCTATTAAAATCCAAGCAAGGACATGGGTAGAATTTAAAAGGGCAATTTTACAATATTTGGGTAATACAGGAAATTTCAAGAAATTAATAGTCGATAACGAATTAGGATTCAAAGCTGTACCTTTACAAGAGTTTTTAAGAAGTAATAATGTTGAAACACACTTTACATCAAATAATAATCATACCTCTAACGCTGATGTTGAACGTTTACATAACACAATAAACGAACATCTAAGACTTTTACGTCACGATCCTAATAAAAACTTCGAAACCATAGAAGAAAAAATTTCAAAAATTATCAATTTTTATAACAATACTATTCACTCTACTACAAACAGGAAACCGATTGACTTTTGCAATGGTAACATTGAACAATCAGAATACGGACTTATTAGAGACAGAATCATAAAAATAAAAGAAAATATTATAAATAAATTAAACAGAAACAGGGAAGAAACTGCCATTAAAACAGGGCCTCAATACTTAAAAGAAATCAGAGGAGGTAAAAACCATGCCAAATTTAGAAAAATAGACGCTAACAGACTGGACGATGACCATATAATTACCAATACAGGGTACAAATATTATAAATCTCATTTAAAAAGATCAAAAAAATTCCAAAACAATACTTCAAATCAAGACTAATAAAATTATCTGTAATTACAGAAAATGTTCTTAACAATACTATTAGCGGTATTTATACCAACAATGGTTTTATCACGAGAAATCGAGATACAAAATCTAAATGATAACAACGGATTCATTATAATCAAAGATGGACCAATTAAAATAAAAAGGGACTATGAGAGAGCCCTACACATCATTAACATATCACAATTTGAAAAAAAATAGAGACCACATAGAAGAAAACATCATGATAATAAAAAATCACATCAACTTGAACGACCCTGCCTACTTAACTATGATACATAATTTTCACTTATTAGAAATTAAAATTGACGGGTTAAAACCACATACCCACAAAAGACCAAAAAGAGGTTTAGTAAACTTTGTAGGCTCAACAATAAAATTTTTAACTGGCAATATGGACAACGACGATAAAGAACTGATTCAGGAAAAGCTAGATCAACTTTCTAAATCAAATTCTGACCTTATCTCAGAATCTAACAAACAGATATCGATAAATAACCAACTCTCAGAACAAATTAAAAATGTTTCTAACTATGTAGTACAACAACAAAAAAACAATTGCAGAAATTTTATCTAAGTATAAAAATTATTCACCAGGAACGACTAACGCAAAAGACGAACTGGACATACTAAAACACATTTTTCAAATTAATTACGACATTACTCTCCTAAGAAATCATATAGACGACATTGAACAAATTATTTTTAGCAAACTTAATATTTTGACTAGAAACATCTTGACACCTGACGAAATAGATATTCTATCAGACATCGAATCCTTCAAAGATATAAAAATTTCAGTCGCGTTTTTTCAAAACCAAATATTAATTATCATTTACCTTCCAATCTACACCGCTATGACTTATTTCGAAATAACCATTGAGCCAATTCCTAATAAGGATAATAAAGAATTAAAATTACCAAATAATAAATATATAATGGATTTGTATAAACAGATTTTTTATAATAATGTAAAAGATAATCAAAAAAAGAATTTAATTGAAGTAGTAGATGAATGTGTAAATAAAATCACAAGTTCCACTCATGCAACTTGTGAAATGAAATTAAATACAAAAGAAATAATAAAAGAAATAAAACCAGGTCTAATTATTGTAAAGAACCTGAATGATACTAGTATTAGCCATGACTGTAATGATGAAAATTTAATGTTATATAAAAATAGTTTAATTAAATTTCAAGATTGCTCTATAACTATTAAAAGATTTACTTTTACAAATGATAATTTTAAAATTAAACATCATTATATTTATCCATTCTCAAACATAAATATAACAAATAGTGAGAATGATATTGAATTAGATTCTAAAGAATTAATTTTAAGCGACATAAATAATAATAGGAAAATAATAGAAGAAATTCATACCAAACATAGATATACAAACTATTTTAACTATTGTATTTTTATAATCATAGCACTATCGCTTATACTAATTATTATTTATCTTCTTAGAAAAAATTCTAATAATGGAAATATTATAATAACTTCGTCGGAGCCTCAGTCTAAGGGGGATGGAGTTACATTACGCTCCATTATTTAAATATTATCTTTTTATCTTTTTACAACCTTCTAAGAAAAGTAAATAAATAATCTTAAAATATAATTTCACCTCCTCAGTAGCTGAAATTATCAAATTAATAAATATATTTTCCCACACTTTTATCGACCTCCTACAATCATTCATAATAACACATGTCTAAATATTAAAACATGTAAAATTCATTTAATACCTATTAACCCAAATATTTTACAAACCACTTATGAAATAAACCAAAACATTAATTTTTGGTTGTTAAAAATAAAAACTCAATTACATAATAAAAATACATTTCTTTTTATTATTGGAGTAAATTCCAATACAAATTATTAATACATTTCTTTTTATGTAAAAATGCATAATATGCATTTATAATAATACAAATATTCAATATAAATACTAAAATGTAAAAATGCACAATATGCATTTTCTTTCTCGTAAACATTAATGTAAACATTAATTTAAACAATTAATACAAATACTAAAATTAGAATAAGAATACATTGTACTAAAATTAGAATAAGAACGTTTGTAATATGTTGTAATACCAGAAGTAAAATGGTAAAGTAAGACCAACGTAAAGAAATCAAATAGTATATAAATGTAAGAATAATCAAGTATAATTCAATTCAGTTTTGGTCTTAAGACATTTAAGATAATAAAATATATTTTTATACAAAACTAAGAATTCCTAGTATTTTAATACTAGTAAAATAATATAAAATAAATAAAATTCAAATAAAACAAAGTGTCCTTGTTTTATTTAAAAATATTTAAATTTATATATTAAAATTATTAACCTCAGATATCTGCTGGTTCATAAACAAGAAATACGGCATTGGTGCCTGTCTGATTGACTTTGAAAAGGCTTTTAATTCAGTTTGGTTGGATGGATTAATCTATAAACTAATAAAATATAAGTTCCCGCCACGCTTAATTATACTGATTAAAAATATGTTATACAACAACAAATTTTTAGTATATAGCAAAAATAACGAGTCTGACAAATAATTTTTTCCATCCTATCCTTTTTACTATATATACAGTAGATCTTTTATTCTTGCTAGAACGAGTAAAAGGAAATAACTACGCCTTGGCATTCGCGGATGATATTATAATATACTCAGCGTATGACACTGTAAATAGCATACAATATAATGTACAAAAAATGTTCAATATTGTGCAGGATTATTGCAAGATATGGATATTAAAAATTAACTTCAACAAATGTGAAACCATATTATTCCGTAATACGGTTGACAAAACTAGTTCAGACATTAGAAAAAATTGGAAACAATTTAAAATTAAATCGCCTATGTCAACTCTCGCAAACAAAAAATTCGTTAAATATCTTGGAGTTCAGTTACATCGAAACTTAAACTTCATAGATCATATAAAATACTCAATAGATAAAGGCAATAAGTCCTTTATGGCAGCTAAAAAACTCTTTTACAACAAATATATTAGCAATAGAGTTAAAATAATATGCTACCAGATATTAATTAGGCCAAATCTTGTCTATGGGGTACCAATATGGTACAACATTAGTGCAAGCTTAATGGAAAAAATACGTAAATTCGAAAGAAAGTGCATAAGAGTTTGTATTAATAAACATAGAAAGCCTGAGTCCGAATACAAGCATTTTTATTCTAATAAATATTGTACAAGGAAGCCAAAATCATGAAAATAGATAATTTTATGATAAAATTAATCAGAAGTCATTTTGACAGTTTTAAAAAAAATATTAAACATTCCTTTTTTTAAATTTTACAATGATGTATATATAAGATTATACTACAATAGTTTTGTACTTTAAAACAGAAACAATTTTACTTACTATATATTAAATTTAACATAAAAAAATTCAAATATTTTTAAATGTTAAAAATAAAAGAGTTATACCTTGTTTGTTAACTTTGTTTTGTAGGTTAAGATATTCATATGTAAAATTATAACAAAATAAAAGTTTATTTAAAAAAAAAAAAAAACAAGTTTGTTTGTTTGTTTGTCCAGGAAAAAAATTTTGTGTTTCCGATTTGTGTCCAATTTTACAGGGTAGTTTCGCAGTCGAAAAGAGAGTTTGGCACAAATTTTTGTTGAGTTCGGTTAACCCGTTTGGACACGAGGGCGCAATGGAGCTTTTTCAATGTTTTCGATGTCGAGTCAAAACTGTTTGAGCGATTAACTTGGCATTTATCACACATGTTCCTCTAAGCAACCGGAATTCGTTGTATAAATTTGGTTGGAATAAATTAACCTATTTCGATCTGGCGGGCTTCCAAAAAATTTTGTGTTTCCGATTTGTGTCCAATTTTACAAGGTGATTTTGCAGTTGAAAAGAGAGGCTGGCACAAATTTTTGTTGAGTTCGATTAACCCGTTTTCCACGACGTCGCCATGAAGTTTTCTATAAATTTTATTTGCTTAAACGATTAAAAGAATTTTATTGAAAACTTTGTATCGGTATTTTAATTATAAAAATCCACAGGGTTAATTTGGTTTTGACCTGTTTACACGTTTTGCACAAATATTCAATGAAATTTTAAAATTTTTGGTATTAACGCAAGTTAACCTTTATTCCAAAAGCTCACTTAATTAATAAGACTAATAGACGAGATAATATTAATAATAATAAAAATAAGCTAATAAAGAATCATTCTTAATCTATCGTTAGTACAGTTAAGACATACTCTTTCGCTTTGTTTTAATTTTAATGAAAGTATTTAGTGAATCATCATACACTATTTAAATTTAAATAAGTACAACAATAAAACTATAAAAACATTTCAACTTTAAAAGTACAATAATAATAATACAATTTAGCTGACACTTGCGTTAAATTTAAATTAAAAAAAAAAAAATTAATTATAAACATTAACGATAAAATTTCTGTAAAGTGTATAATAATTTCGCAAACTTTTGAATTTGTGCTAATTAGTAATTGTTTTGTTTGTTGACCTCTAAATCTTTTTTTTCATTAACTATTCACAATGTCAAACAAAATTCTTAACAACAATTCTTCCGCAATTAAATGTGCTCATATCACGTGCGGTAATCATGACGCAAAATTGGACTTGCTGAAATGTAAAGGCTTCTGCGGTAAAAAACTACATGGAACTTGCGTAGGTCTAGAAAGAAATTGGCATTCTTCTAGACTTTGTAACAATTTCGTGTGTGATGAATGCCTTAACATTCATGATCTCTTGGCAAATATGAACAACAAAAACTTAACAAGCTTGCTTGATATCAAAGATGATCAAATGCAAGTGTTAAATAAAGCGATCAAAGTTATAGACAACACTAACAATGTCTTGTTGGATTTGTGTCAACGCTTCGACGACACAAATCCATTAGTTTTATCTACGTCAACTAACGAGACGGTGACGGTTGCACATATAAAGAACGAAGTTGCCCAGAACCTGGCAGAAATGAAATCAATGATCTTCGATAAATTGGAAAAAATAAATAAAACGGACAGACTGGAGGATGAAATATCTTCTCTTAAAACGGATATTAGGAAGCTTTGTGTCATTGGGTCGAAAGCCTCCAATTCGTCTATAAACAATGTAGACAAACTGAAAGACTAGATCTGTTCACTAAAAACAGATCTAAGGAAGCTTTCTGAAAAAATCAAAGCCGGCTGTCATGTGAACAAATCCTTTCAAATAAATGAAAAAAAAAACCGTTAAAGAAGTTTGGTCGCAAACGGATCAGTTTGTCAGTTTTATTTCTTCTATCGATACTGCTACTACTACTCTGGGGCCTGAGTACTTCAAACCGACAACTACTGTATCAGCTGTCAAAACAATGTCGAGTTTATCCGCTGATGCCGTGAATGACATCTCATTACATAGTGAATTAGCAAAAGCGGAATCTTCTTCTAACTCAACAAATATTGCTACCTTACCAACCAATGGTTCCACCAACTTTTCAAATCAACCTACATTCAACGGCATATTTGGTAACATCGCCCTCTAATTTTCAAAATGTCCAGCATTTACAACTGTAAGAAGTTTTAATAGTTTTTTAAAAAATAAGTTTAAATGTAATAATATTAGTATAGTTAACATTACACCAAAAAAATTAAAAATATAAACCGAAATACAAATCGTTCAAGGTTATGGTACCTATTTCAAATGTTAATGATGTAATAGCTTATAAACACTGGAAAAATGGTGCCATAGTTCAACACTTTAAAGATTCTACACTTAACAAATCAAACACAAGCTCAAATAAAACTCTTCTCAATCCTTTTCCTATCCCTTTTAACACTGTTAAACCAAAAAAAGTTCATTTCAGCACTCAAACAATTAACACAGATAAACAATCCTCGGTAAGAAAAAAAGATGCAAATTTTGTTCAAGGTGTAACGTTGAAACCGGGTTTAAATAATAACAATAAGCTAAATTAAATAAAAGCAATAATTATCCAAATTTTGTTCAGGGAGACTCGTTGGTACCGTCATGTAGTAATCCAATTGTTAAAATTAAGAGTAATAACATTAATAATAATAATAATAATAATGATAATAACAATAATAATAATAATAATGATAATAATAATAACAACAACAACAACAATAATAATAACAACAATAATAATACTAGTAATAATAATAATATAAGTATTAATAATAATAACAACAATCAACATATTATTAATAGCAATAACAATAATTCTTGCTTTCACAAGATCTGCTCATATCTCCAATCATTAGAATGACAAAGCAATCATTAACTGAAGATTGTAGATATGCATTGTATAGATTCAGATAATATGAGAGAATTCTTTATAATGTGAGACTTTTTCTTGTTTATCTACATAATGATTCCAATAATCGTGTCTTAGAAGGCAAAACGAGGACTCACTTATTAGTTCTTATTCACAATGAAGGACTGCCATCTAATTATAAAGATTTGTATAGCCTCTATCTCAGATTTCATGAAAATATAGCCTTCACTGCTAAAGATGTCGAAGAGGACCTTAAGGCTTTTCGTAGTCATTGTGATTGTAACTACTATAATCATTTGTACCAAACTCGCGAGAACTATAACAAGTTTTTTCGTCCAAACACGAAATAATTATGCAAGTCTCGAACAAAATCCTAATCTCATTTCATTATCTAATGTTATGAGATCTAAAAAAACCTCTCAATCTACTAACAATATCAATAACATCAGAATATTTTATCATAACTGTAGCGGTATGAGAGGTAAGCTTAAAAAGCTTTATGTTGATGCTAAGTCATGTAATTTCAATATACTAGCTATATGGAAACTACTGAAACATGGCTAAATGATTCGTTTAAGAACGAAGAAATTCTTGATGGTAATTGGTCCATATAGAGAAAAGACTGTAACTATCATTCTTTAAATTGTTCGCGAGGGGGTGGTGTACTTCTTGCGGTAAATAATAACTTATCTAGTGTACCAATAATTACTGGTACATATAATTCTTTTGATCACCAATTTATTAAATTAAACCATTGATTAAGAAATAGATAAACATTTTCATGTTAAAAACTTTGTATGAAACTTTTTTCGCATATTTTTTAAAATTCTCTCAAAATCGTTGGCACGTTTTAAATGTATTGTAACTATTTCTATTTCATAGTATACCCTTTATTTTTATTCTCTCAATAATTTTTCACTCTACATAGTACATGTAACATGATTCAAGAATATGAATACTATGACACTAAAGAAAAGAAAAAAATCGAATAAGAAAAAAAAACGAGGAAGTGTGTAGTAGAGTAGATTGTGTCAACTCTGGGATACCCGTATGACTGTATTATAAACATTATAACATCATCCGATTAATTACTTTTGGCAAAATTTCAAACACAAAGCTTTATTAGGTGTAGTGTAATGCTCATATAAAAGAAGGAGTTGTATGGCACTTACTCGAACCCTCTGCAGTAGACCAACCAAATTTTCCTTTTGGCAAAATTTCAGATAATTTAGAAATTTTCAGTTAAAACAAAATTACAATTGATCTCAATTCAACAAAAAACCTCTAAAGATTAAAAAATTTAGAAATAGAAATTTGAATAAATACATACATCTATACATAAACACTTTATAAAATTTCATAGATTCCATTCACAACTATGCACTTTGCAAGTTTTAGAAAAATTTATTTATTTAAACAAAAATTAAAAAATCAAAACAAAAAGTTTCCCGTTACAATTGAAACCTCATGTCATAAAAAATTGAAAATAAAATATTTGGTCACCTTCAAATATTGATAAAGGTCTTTTGATATTGAGATCTATAAAGTTAGATTTTAAAATAATTATTTTAGAACCTTTATATGCATACATATCTATATAGGTACGTACGCAAGTACATACAAAATTAAATAATTTTTTAGAAAAACCGAAATCAATTCGAAAAAATGAACTATGAATTTATGAATGAAAAAATCATTGTTTATACTAGTATGACTATTTGTCAAAAGGGTATACTAAATTTGCCATTACGTTTATGACGCAGAGAAGTAGGGGGTAGATATAGACTCAAGTGTATGGATCGGATCAGAATTGAAAAATAAATCAATTTAGCTATGTATGTCTGTGCGTCTGTCCATCCGTAATTACGATAACTCAAAAATTAAAGGAGCTAGGATTCTGGAACTTTCAACAAATCGGATTTTTAAAAAAAACCGTCATCGCCATTGAAATTCAGCCAGTTTGCACAACGGGCTCGGGTAGCTGCCATATAACTTTTTGTTTTATATGAGCATTACTCTGTACTTATTAAAGCTGGGTATCTGAAATTTTGCCAAAAGTGGTTAAGTGTAATGGTCAAAGTTACTGGAAAATTTGGTTGGTCTACTGCAGAGGGTTCGAGTAAGTGCCATACAACTCCTTCTTTTATATGAGCATTACACTACACCTAATAAAGCTGTGTGTTTGAAATTTTGCCAAAAGTAACTAATCGGATGATGTTATAATGTTTATAATACAGTCATACGGGTATCCCAGAGTTGACACAATCTACTCTACTACACACTTCCTCGTTTTGTTTTCTTATTCGATTTTTTTCTTTTCTTTAGTGTCATAGTATTCATATTCTTGAATCATGTTAAATGTACTATGTAGAGTGAAAAATTTTTGAGAGAATAAAAATAAAGGGTATACTATAAAATAGAAATAGTTACAATACATTAAAAACGTGCCAACAATTTTGAGAGAATTTTAAAAAATATGGGAAAAAAGTTTCATACAAATTTTTAACATGAAAATGTTTATCTATATATAATTCTTAATCAATGATTAAACCTAGGACTTGATCTTTATTTTCGGAGATTTCAATCGTCCTTCTCTTTCGTTTATTGTCGATGACTCTGATAATTTGTTATTACCTATAAACTTCCAAGATGAAATTGACTTCGATCTCATTAGTGAGTTCTATAGTAATGATTTACAACAAATTAATAGTTATCCTAATAGTAATGACAAGTGGTTAGATCTTGCATTTTCAAATGCATATGATAAAGTGGTGGGTAATCTCGCTGATGATGCAGATAATCTTTTTACTAACACTACTCATCATAACGCAATCATTTTCGAGCTCTCCACTACTATCCCACTCTTCGCTAAATCTTATAATAATGAAATTGTATACGATTTTTTTAATGCTGATTATCAAAGTATTTATAATGCTTTGTCACTTATTAACTGGGAAGAACTGTTACTTCAACAGGATATTAATTCGCTATTCTCTATCTTTTATTCAAGGCTGTTTGCAATTATTGACACTTTTGTTCCCAAAATTCGTAAAAAAAATAAAACAACAGAACCTTGGTTAGATAGAGATCTTAGGAATCTGAGAAATCGACGCAATAAAATATTTAATAAAATCAATTATTCATCAGCACCAAGCGACGATTTATTAAATTATTATAAGCAACTTGCCATTGAATTTAAACATAAAGCCAATACAGCATACGATAACTATGTTGCTGATATGGGGAAACAACTAATCGCTGAACCCAAAAAATTTTTCGACTTTGTTAACACAAAGGGTAAGTTATTTGGATATCCTAACTCAATGATGTCCAAGGACAATGTGCTTTCTTCTTGTCCTAAAGAAATTTGTAACTTCTTTTCAGATTATTTTCAGAAAATTCATCGTCCTAAGGCACCAATGGCTTTTTCTGCTAATTCTTTATCTACCAGCTCAAATTTACTAATTACAAACTAACGTCTTTCACAAAATGATATTCTTGAAGCAATTTTTAGTCTGGATATAAAAAAAAGGTGCTGGTCCTGATCTTATCCCCCCAATCTTTTTACACAACTGTGCTCAAAATCTAATTATCGCTCTTTACTCCATCTTCAACAAGTCGCTTTTAGATGGCATTTTTCCACAAGTGTGGAAATCCTCCCATTTAAGTCCCATTTTTAAAAAAAGTGATAGAGCTTCAGTTATAAACTATCGGGGTATAGCCATTCTATCAACTATTCCTAAATTATTTGAAAAGATTGTCGTTGATAGAATTACCCCTATTATAAATGTTAAACTTAATGAACCACAACATGGTTTCAGAAAGGGTCGTGCTACTACAACTAACCTTATGATGTATACGTCCGAAATACTGAACCAAATGGAGAAAGGATACCAAGTTGATACAATTTACACAGATTTTAGTAAAGCTTTTGATCGTGTAGATCACTTAATTTTGCTAAATAAGCTATCAACTTTTGGCATTACGGGTTCTTTTCTGTCATGGCTTAATTCTTATCTATCAGAAAGAACCCAAAACGTCAAATTTCAAGGTCTGTTATCCAAATCTATTAATGTTACTTCTGGTGTACCACAAGGAAGTCATTTGGGGCCACTTCTTTTCAATGTCTTTATTTCGACCTTTCGGAATATTTAGACGCCATACCACATATTGCTTTTGCTGACGACTTAAAAATATATAAAGTTGTAAAAGATAATTCTGATGCAGTTATACTTCAATCAAGCTTATCAGATTTACAAACTTGGTGCACATCAAATAAATTGGAACTGAACATACAGAAATGTAAAGTTATCAGCTTTACCCGAAAACGATCTTCTTTAGTATAGAAAACGTAACTCTTGAAAGGGTTTCTAGCATTTCTGATTTAGGTATTCTTCTCGATAATAAACTTAATTATAATCTTCACTATGACCAATTAGTTTCTAAGGCTAATAAAATGTTAGGTTTCATTCAGAGAAGAGCTAAAGAATTTAATGACTTAGCTGTGACAAAATCCCTCTATTGTTCCCTTGTTCGATCTATTTTAGAATACGGTAACATAATTTGGGATCCAGCCTTTCAAGTTCACTCCAAGAATTGAATCTGTTCAAAAGTATTTTCTCTTATTTGCATTAAAAAATATGTATAATCCTTCTAATTTTGTTAATCTTCCTAGCTACAACGCAAGACTTAAGTCTTTAAATATGCTTTCTTTATCTTCATCATGTTTTACTTTTGATATTTTAAATAACAGTGTTTCTATTCAATCTTTTAATAATAACTTTAGACTTAACGCTAATGTTCGGCAAACTAGAAATACAAAATTTTTAATGGATTATCAACATAATACATAGTATGGTAAAAATGAACCCATCAATAGATGTTGCATTACTTTCAACAAAATTAGTCATCTTTATTCTACATCTATCTCCAAAGCTACTTTTAAACACACTTTACATAAACATTTTTTTAATTTAATGACCTCTGACAATTAATTCTTACATAAGCAATATTTTTCTTTTAAACTATGATATAATTAAAACATAACACACAGCACACTTACTGTATTGCATTAAAATACAACAAAGTTGCTAATTATGTTTTGTTTTTTTTTTAATTTAATTTTTGTGCATTCTATAATTTGTTTTTATAAATAATTAGTCATAAGTCATAATAATAACATATCAAATTACTTTTTAATATGCTACAAAAATTAATATTTATTCTATTCATTATATACACTCATGTATGTATGTACATAATTTTGTATATAAAATTAGTGTTTTTTTTTTTTTAAGAATGCAAGAATAAGCATTTTTTTTTTTATTGTTTAAGTCAGTGTATAATTTTAAATATAAGTAATAATTTTTAAGAATTTTTTTTTGTAACAACCTTGTTTTGGTTTGTAAAATAAAATAATATCTTTAAATTAAAATAACGTAACATTTTCCTTCTCTACATTTTTTCGTAAGTCTTTGTTTTTTATCTACTTTGCAGTTCTTAGTTTTCAGTGTAAAATTGCAGTTTTCTTCAAACAAAATCTAAAAATTCAATTTCGTATATATTATGCTTAAATACATAGTAGTTTAAAACAGTTTTTCCAAGAAAAAGGCCTACATTTCTCTCATAAAATCATAAACAAACGAGGAAGAGCTTAGTAGAACTTTCAGGTAAGTACTAAACAAAATATAAGTGGAAAAGCTGATTTTTAAACCTTTTCTAAACCATTGACTATATTTTATTCAAACGTTGGCAATGCAAGAAAACTACTATTGACATGTATAATGACTTAATTGCAAATTTAGTATACCCTTTTTTTATGGCCCGATGAAGCTTTTTCAATGTTTTTAATATTGAGTCAAAACGGTTTGACCGATTGACTTGAAATTTTGCACAAATGTTCCTCTCAGCGACCGGAATTATTATTTATCAATTACAGCGTCATATTAATGAAACAAACAAAAAAACAATGTCTAACTCAGTTTCAGAGGACCATTTAGGGAATACCGAAACAAAAACATCGAATTCAATAAAAGAAACTTTAACATAAATGGGATTCAATATGCAGATTTCTGAATTTTCAGTCATTCATTCATGTACAGATACAAATCGGGGAGGTGGTATCGCAATTTATATAAAAAACGGAATTTCTTTTACAACTCTTTCTCTTCTTCTTCTTCTTGTGGCGCTACAGCTCGATGTGAGCTTTGGCCTTCTTCGCAACATCTCGCCACGCATCGCGATCTTGAGCAGAACTTCTCAAATTTCCAACCTGCAACACTCGAGCGTCATTTTCAACATTATCAATCCATCTCAAACGTGGCCTGCCCCTACTTCTTCTTAGATCAGGTTTAATATTGAAGGCTCGCTTTTGCGCTCGGCTTTCGCTCATTCGCATCATGTGCCCGGCTCATTGCAGCCTTTGTGTCTTGGCAAATCTGACGATGTCTTCCTGTTTAATGAGTTCTTGAATTTCCGCGTTATTTCTTCCTATATATTCGCCGTTTTCTATTCTTCTGGCACCGAAAATTTTCCGTAAGATTTTTCTTTCAAAGACTCTTAGTCTGTTTTTATCTGCTACAGTTAAAGTCCATATTTTGCATCCATATGTTGCCATCCATATACTCGCCAATAGTTATATTTTGGGGACTTCTTCTGTGTTCTTCTCTTGCCATTTTTTAGTATTTTGTCTTTGTTTCGTTTACTTCCAATCCGATTTTCCTTACTTCTCGCTCAATTTCATTAAACGCTTCAGCCATGTTTCTATAGCTTCTAGATAGTATAGCAACATCATCAGCGTACCCTACTATCTGATACCCTTTGTTAAATATATTTCCCTGTTTATCTACTTTTTCGATAGCATAATTTAAGACCATGTTAAATAACAATGCAGATAGCGCATCCCCCTGTCTAACTCCGCTGTTGATTTCAAACTCTTCTGAGATTTGATCCTGGATCTGAGCCTTGGCTTTTGTGTTTTCCATTGTCATCATAGCCATCTTAGCAAGCTTTCTCGGTATTCCTTGATTTACCAATGCATTAGAGACCGTTTTTCTATTAATACTATCAAAAGCCTGTCGGAAGTCAATGAATAGTATGTGGAGATCAGCGTTATACTCATAGCATTTTTCCATATTCTGCTTAATTGCAAATATCTGATCCACGGTTGATCCGCCACTTCGGAATCCACCTTGATATTCTTTTATCAAACTTTCCGCAAGTTGTTTTATTCTTTCATATATTATGTTTGATAGTATTTTATATGCAGTGTTCAGTAATGTAATACCTCTATAGTTTGCGCAATTCATTTTATCTCCTTTTTTGTATATTAGGCCTGTATTCTATTTTTCTGGCATCGTCTTTTAACACCAAATTGTACATATTATATTATGTAGTTTCTGATGCAGTGTTGTTCCTGTATAAGATATTGATTCTTCGTCTTCTTGCTTGTTCAATAACTCATTGAAATATTCGCGCCACCTCTTTATTACTTCATTATTGTCCGACACTATTTTACCTTCTTTATCTTTACAGGTACTAATTCGTGGCTGGTATCCTCGAGTTTCTCTTTGAATGTTTTTATAAAAAACTCTAATGTTATTTAAATTGTGTTCATTTTGGATTTGTTCTATTATTTTCTTCATTATTTGTTTTTTCTTTTTTCTACATAGTTTATTTGCTATTATTCTTTTTTGTTTATATTCGCCACGATTCATTCTTGTATTTTTTTGTAAAAGTTTTAGTCTTGCTTGGTTTTTTGATATAATCGCTGTTTGACATTCCTCGTCGAACCAGTCTGCATTTCTCTGCCTTCGAATATTACCAACTACTTCAGTTGCTGCTGTGTTTATAGCATTTTCAATGTTTTGCCATTCTTCGTTTATGTTTGTGTTTAAACTTAAGGTGGCATTTCCGCTAGTCATCTGGATTTGTTCTTCAATTGCATGTTAAAAGCTTTCTCTTATTTGCGCACATTTTAATTTGTCAGTATCCCACTTGACTTTTCGAACTCCCCTTCTCATTGCGACATTTGATATCTTTTGTCTTAATGTAGACATTACCAAGTAGTGATCGCTATCGCCACTTGACGAGCACTTTTATTATTGACGAGAATTTTCTTTTTTAAATAAGTATGTGGTCAATCTGATTTACGGCATTCCTTCCCGGAATTCTCCATGTACCCTTGTGAATGTCTTTTCTGTCTAGTGAAGTGCTTCTAATTACTAGGGATGTTTCATTTGCGAAATTACATAAACGTTGTCCATTTTTGCTAATGGTTTCATGTAGGGAAAAATTACCATTGAGTATGTGTTCTTCTCTTCCAATTTTAGCGTTAAAGTCTCCCAATAATATTAATGTGTCTTAGGGGCTTACCTTCTCGCATGTGTCACTTAGAAGTTCATAAAAGGAATTCTTTTCCTCTTCTTCGGCTTCTTCAGTGGGTGCATATGCAGATATGATGGTAATGTTAGAGAATCTGCCTTTTAATCTAATGCTACACATTCTATCGTTCAAAGTGCTAAAACCAAGTATACTTTTTTGTATAGACTTGTTTACAATAAATCCGTGCCATATCTTCCAGATCTGTCGTCATATCCACTATAATATATTACGTATGTAGATTTTTTTATTGTTCTTTTACCTTTCCACCTAATTTCTTGTAAAGCAGCTACATCGATTTTATATTTTAGAATTTCGTTGGCTATTTCGTGCATTTTACCTGTCTGTAGCATAGTTCTTACGTTCCATGTTGCAAGTTTCAAATCATGTTCCTTTAGATTCCAAAACATTATTGTTTTCCGATGTGTGGCTGCTAATCAGCACGCTCAACCCCCAACTTGGAGGACCAGGTCATTTTATCTCGGAGTTTTCGTCTCCTAGCCTTTGGGGTTCCAATCCCACGGGTACAAGGCAGCACCAAAAGGTAGTTACTTCAAAAGAAACTGCTTTAGTCAAGCCTATGTTTTACATTACATAAGACTTGACCCGCCAAAATATCGTTGATTAGCCGATCCTAATTACTCCACCTGGGTTGGATACCAGATCTTCCATTAGGATTGCTCGGCTTAACAGGGGGGACCAACGTGAAGGTGAGATTTGACTTGGTGTAGCAGAGGCTGGGCCAACGTACCAGGATACCCGTCAGCTGTAATGGCATACTACCCCCATTGACCCTATAGAGCTACTCAAAGGATACACCCCATAGAAACCCCCTCAAGTCTTTTCTACCTATTACAATTAATGAAAAGCTAAATACAATCGGAATACAATTACTCAATTTTCAACCCAACATGAAAATTTTTACAATGTATAATGCTCCTGATAATGATAAAAATGATTATATAAATTCATTGGGTATTCTTCTTAAAACATTTAAAAAGAACTGCATCATTGTAGGTGACACAAACATTGATTTACTCCAAAGTAATGAAATTACGAGCACTTAGGTTAACATAATTGATTTATACAACTTTAATATTCTCAATGATACTACTATATGTGGAATTACTCGGCAAATCGCCAATTGCAGTTGCCAAATTGATTGTAATCATGGAAGTATTCTCGATCATGTTGTTGTCAACTCTAAAACCTTTAAAGCATTGATCAAATCTTATGATAATCCCATTAGTAACCACAAAATTTTGATTATTAATATTGAAAAATGCGACATTAAACTTGAACCAACGACAAGAGATTAACTATAGAAAAAATAAACTGGAATGTATTTCAAAATCTGGTTGCGCAAAAAGTTGAAATGTGTAACTCATACGATAAGCTCACGGAGTGTTTAAAAGAAAGTAAAGCTATGGCATCTTCATTCAGAACAGTTAGAATTAGAAACCAAAACTACTGCATTATACCGTTTATACTTGAAAATAATCTATCAAAAAGAAAAATAATCTATATTCTAAATTTCGCAAAAAGAAAGACAACTCTGAATTAGATATAGAAGAATCAAAAATTATGTTCAAAAATTAATAAAAAAACAAAAGAAGATTACTTTAACAACCAAATGAGTGAAAGTACCAACCCTCAACAGATGTGGAATGTAATCAATAAGCATATAAATCCAAATATCTCAAATAAAAGTTCAACAATTCACTTAGCTGAGAATAATGGTGAAATCTCTACATCTGAGTTAGAAGTAGCAAACATTCTTAATAAAAATTTCGCTACCATTGGAAGCACATTAGATAAAAATTTCACTAACCAAACAGATAATAACGTAAGTACACAGCATTGCATAAATCAGAACTCAATTTATTTGGTTCCAACAGACACACTGAATCAGTCGAGCAAATAATATCAAACAAACTTGTTAATATAATAAATGAAGTTTTATCTAATAGTGTTTTTCCTGATATGGCTAAAGAATGTACTATCACTCCAATTTTTAAATCTAAAAAAAAACAGACTGTAACAATTATAGACCGATATCCTTAACAAACTGTCTATCAAAAATTATTGAAAAAGTTATTAAACGTCGTTTAATTACGGTTTTTTCTAATTAAAAACTTATTGATGACCACCAATTTGGTTTTTTAAATGGAAACAGTACTGAATCAGCAGCACTCGAAGTTGTGAACTTCATAAACACAGCATTGGACAAAAATAATTCTTTTAGGACAGTCGCTATTCTTTCAGACTTAAAAAAATCTTTTGACACTGTAAATCACGATATATTACTAAATTGTTTTAATAAAATGAGTATTCCAGGAGTTGCAGCCTATTTAAAATATCGTTAAATCAAAACTAGAATAAATGAATTTATTAGTGAGAAGCAAATCTCGAAGTTGGAGTTTCTCAAGGCACAGTTCTTGGTTCTATTCTTTATTTAGCTTATGTGAATAGTTTTAACAAAATTAGGCTAAGTGGACATTATTCAATGTTTGCGGATGATACCATAATTTTATATAAAGGCAAAAGCAGTAATCAACTAGAAGAAAATATTAATTGTGATTTAAATAAAGTTGGTGAGTGGTTAGACCATATGAAACTAACGATTAACGTCTCTAAAACTAATCTCATCATATTTAAGCAAAAAAAGAAAACATTAACCTATCAATTACTATTAATCAACAACAAATAAACAAGTAAAATCCACGAAATACTTAGGATTAGTTATTGATGAAGACCTATCTTGCAAAATGCACATTGAAAAATTAAATAAAAACAATAATGTCACTAATAGGTGCCATCGGAAGATGTTCTACATTAAGCGAACATGTAGCAAAACTAGTCTTTTACTCTCACATTCACATTAAAATACGGTATTTAATTCCAGTTGAAGCCAGGATTGTAAATACATTATTAATTCAATAAGCATCCTTATAAACAGAGTTATAAAATCATTATATAGATTACCATATGATTATCCGACTTCTCAACTGTATTCTATTAGCAACCTACCTTCTACTGAACAAACAATATTTTTAGAAAACTGTAAGTTGATTTACAAATTATCAAATAACCTAATCAAAGGCACCCTAAAACTACATACAAATGCTTCAATTCATAATTTCAACACAAGAAGTGCAGAACATTACCGGCTAACAGCACCCAGAACCGAAAGAGGTAAAAAGCCGTCATGTTTAATGGTATAAAAATATTCAATAGCCTTCCTAACAATATAAAATATGCCCCAAATTTAAGGTATTCAATAAAAGATTGAAAGCTGAATTGAAAAAAAATAATAATTGAAAAAACAAAAATATATAATTAAACTAATAATTCTTAACTAGTATCGCTCTGTGCTCGAAATTCGAACTTTTTGTGCTTTCAAATTTACTAAAAAAATCTGTTTTGTGTAATTTATATTAGACTAATATTACACGAAACTTATTTTATTTTTCCTATACATAATAAAATTTATGGCAACAATGTTGTCAACAATTCTTGCGTTTAAAATTATAAAAACGTTTTTAAGTATTTTTGAATTTTATTCTTGTAGCTTAACGCGCTATAAAGAGAGTATAATTTTGTATAGTTATTACACAAAAAAGCGATTTACATTCTTAATATAAATAGTGTTCTAATATTATAATGTTCAAATACATATTATACATATTTAGTGAAGTCAAGTAATTGAAAATTCGAGTTAATGCTGTCCTACATACAGAAAACTGTACTTTTTTTTAAACATTTTAGTACGATTTGAACTATGTTGTATGTATTATGTATCCTAATTAAAAAGCTTATTCATAGAGCATAATATGTACAACAAAATTTAACATGCCTATCATAATTCAGAAGTTTAGTACCTACTTAGTATTATATTATATTAAAGCTATACTATATAGTTAAGTTGACGGAATTCGAGATTTTTTTAAAATCACAATTTTAAGATTTATAACATTTCTACAAAGATATTAAAAAAAAATAACTAATCAATTAAAAAATTGATAAATTTTTCCTCCCCCTATTCCATTTTTAAATTTAGTAGCTACATAGGCAAGTATGCACTACATTTCAATAATAAAATCTGAAATTTTTACTACAAATGTATGTATGCAAAAAATGGTTCTGAATTCTTTAGTTTACTTTATATTATACCTATTTGTCTAGTTTATTTATTTATTTTTTTCTAGGTGTGGTCATGAGTCATGACTCATAAGTTTCTTAAAATAAACAAATGTTATTACTTGCGTTCCTATATGAGGAGTAAACTACTCTTATTTACTCTCACCTATTGGCAGCTACACCACACCAACTCTTGAAAAAGAGTAGATGAGAGGAATAGATAATTAAATAATTTTCGGCAGATACCTTTAAATAAATTTTTCATAATAGATGAATTTTCTCTTAAATAGGTTATGTTAAATCATATTTGTTATTTGATTACCAATAAACACTTAAAAAATAGTCTTTATATATTTCAGCAATAAACCTTAATTTTTTCACGTTTTTTTCATTATCTAAATATATTAAATATCATTAACTTCAAAAATGACAGATAGTTTTAATATGTCAAATATTATGTAGGATAATTAATCTGACAATTATATACTCCTGAAACAAAAATTAGCTTTCCATTTACAAACAACTTCTATCTACTCTTCATCAACAATTTTTGGTAAAAGGGACGCATGCCCTATGTAAAATTCATGCGTTATGTCAAAGTAAAACTAAAAAGCGTTTTTTATTATAAAAAAAACATATGTTTAAAATGTAGAATAAACTTTTCATATAATAGGGACTAAATTAACCTAAATTAAAACATACGGCGTACATTTTTTATACGGCAGTTCGTCAATATGTCTATCTACATATCCGTAAATCGATACGCGCATACACACAAAAATATTTATTTGAATGTTATAATTTAGTACAACATTTTTTTTTAATTTCATATAATATTTTATACCTATATCCCTAATATTTTTAATTTTTTTCAATATAAGATATTTTGTAAAACATAATCTTAGAAATATAAGAAAAACCAAAAACAATATTTTTATACATGAGGTCAATTTCTAAATATTTAAAATCCGAGTTACAGTATTTTGGTTGCTCTCATATAAATTCATATACCTTTTTATTTGTAAATTTTTTGACAAAAACTGCACGCCGTACGCATTTATTCTAGTTGATCCCTAAAGAACACATCATTTTTTTTAAGAAATGTTTTTTTCTTTTTTTTCTGCAAGCATATTATAGGTATTTCAATTATTTTCAATATATGTAATGTATTTTTTAAAAAAAATATAGGTATTTTTGAAAACAATATTATTTTAAAATATTTTATTTTTAGAACAATAACAACATAAGAAAAATCAATAACAATGCTTTGTCAATGTTTAAATTTTAAAAATTCGAGGTACAGTATGTTATTCTCATGTAATACCATGTACTTAACTACTAATTTAAAACTTTTTGTTAGCAATTATACACCATAAGCCTTGATTTTGGTTAGGTCCTAAGGAACAAATCATTTAAATTACAAAATATTTTTTTAAGAAAGATTTTTCGTTTTTAATTTTTTGCAAACATATTTTATAACAACTTTTGTTATACAACTCTCAAACGTAATGACAACTACAGAATATATATCAAAAGTCGGTTACTTTATTATTACAAAAAACCCAACAAAAAGCATCAAGCATTTACGAAGTAGCAAAATAATTTTTTATAGCTAAAGAAAAATACATACAGTAGAGCTCGCTTATAACGACCATGAAGAGACAGAAAATATTCGTAGTAATAAACGAATGTCGTTTTAAAAGAATGCAGTGAATTTTGAAAAATTAGTATAAAAATTTAACATTGAAGAATGTGCTAATTATAGAATGGACACTTTAAACTCATTTGCTAGAATTTTATTTGATGTGTCAGCCTCAAGCCTATGTATTCTGCTTTTTCTTCTAATGAAATTTTTTTTGTATTTTTGATGCGTTATTATGATATTTTTTTTATATTCAAAAATAAATATAAAAATACCAAATTTATCACCAAGCAACATTAGATATAATAAGTTTAAATAACTTACATTTTTAGGTAAAATTTAATTCTTTGGCAAAAAGTGCAACGTTTATTATAATTAAAATTGAACAGAGTTCGTTATAAATGAAAACTACTGTATAAACCAAATATGTATTGCTTTCATTTCGAACAGAACTCATTTTTTTTCACTGGAATTTTAGAGAGATAAAGAAAAAAAAAACAAAAGAAAAATTTTAAAAAAATTTCAATCTCCTTGTTCATTGAACATTTGAACTAAACAAAGAAAAGAAGGCATAAGTCGGCGCATATAATAGTTTGATTGAGCTGCGAGTTACAACCGAAAATAAATTACATTTACACAGAAATACGGCGCATAATATTAGAGTCATCAAATTTTAACCGCGTGACCGTTAAATTCAAATTTACATTAAATTAAAGACGGGTTTTTCAGCTGAAAAAGCGCAATATTCTAAAAAAAAATATCATTGTAATATGAAAACAAAAAAAACCTTTCTTTTGGTTGTTGTTTCATTAAAATTGGTCTTATAGTTTATCTTGAAAAGGGATGTTTATATTTGTATGGGAAAAAATAAGCCGATTAAATATTATGATTTGTTTAATAACATTAAATAATACTTGTTATACCCTACACCTATAGAATAGGTAAAGGGGTATATTAACTTTGGTATGGTGTTTGTAACCACCTAAAGGAAGCGAGCTAGATATGGAAAAGTATATATATTTGTGATCAGCGTAACCGCCTTAGTCGATATAGCCATGTCCGTCCGTCCGTCCGTCCGTAGGCACGATAACTCAAAAAATAATGGAGCTATCTTGATGAAATTTTAACTGTAGGTTACTAGGACTGAAAGTACGGCGGGGATTGCATATGGGCGAAATCGGCCCATGGGTTCGGATTCTGGACCTTTTAATCGAATTTAGGCCAAACGAGCATAATTCCGAAACCAATGAAGATAGAACCTCCAAATTTAGTATCAGGATGTCACTTCCTATTTCCTAAGTGTCTTGTGAATTTGGGTCCCATTGGAGTAGTGGGTCAGGGACCAGCCACACATTTCCGAAGACCTTAAAGCATATCTTTAAAATTAAGAAAGATAACAACTTGAAAAAAGGTAGAAGCTTCCAATTTGCCACAAGGGTGTTCTTTACTATCTCTTGCGTGCTCCCCTAATTTGGGATCAATTGGAGTGGTGGTTCTGTACCCCTCTCTGACCTACCAAGTTTTAAAGGCTTATAATCGAAATGCCTAAAATTAGTTACTTAAAATTAGGATAGACTGTTCAAATTGTGTACAAGGGTTAACTAGTACTATAAGTACAGCGCGGACTGTATAAGGGCGAAATCAGCCCAACGGTTCGGATTCCGGACCTTTTAATCGGTGTCAGGGCTAACGAACATATATAAAAAAAGTCACGATAACTCAACAACTAATGAGGCTATCTTCATGAAATTTGTGCTGTAGGTTATTGGTAATGAAACTACGGCGGTGATCACGTACGGTGAGGATTGGACAATGGGTTCGGAACATAGAACTTTATGATCGAATTTAGGCCAAACGAGCATAATTCCGAAACCAATGGAGATAGAACCTCCAAATTTGGTATCAGGGTGTCCCTTCCTATTTCGTAAGTGTCTTTGAAATTTGGGTCCCATTGGAGTAGTGGGTCGGGGACCAGCCACTCAGTTCCGAGGACCTTAAAGCATATTTTCGAAATTAATAAAGATTGTATATTAGAAGAATATTAGTGAATATTAGAAGTATGAGAAATAAATTAGACGATCTAATGTTATTGATTAAAACGCACTCTCCAGAAATTGTTATTCTAAATGAAACATGGATTTACTCATCTGAAATTCCATTTATGCAAATTCCTGAATTTTCAGCCATTCATTCATGTAGAGATAATAATCGGGGAGGTGGTACCGCAATTTATATAAAAAACGGAATTTCTTTTACAACTCTTACTCTACCTAATTCAATTAATGATAAACTTAATACAATCGGAATACAAATACTCAATTGTCAACCCAACATGAAGATCTTCACAATGTATAATGCTCCGGACAATGACAAAAATGATTATATAAACGCACTGGGTATTCTTCTTAAAACATTTAATAAGAACTGCATCATAGTAGGTGACACAAACATTGATTTACTCCAAAGTAATGAAATCACGAGTACTTATGCTAACATAATTGATTCATACAACTTCAATATTCTCAATGATACGACTACTTGCGGAATTACTCGTCAAGCCGTCAATTGCAGCTGCCAAATCGATTGTAATCATGGAAGTATTCTGGATCATGTTATTGCAAACTTTAAAACCTTTAAAGCATTGATCAAATCACATGATAATCCCATTAGTGACCACAAAGTTTTGGATATTAATATTGAAAAATGCGACATTATACTTGAACCAATGACACGAGTCACTATTGAAAAAACGAACTGGAATGTATTTCAGAATCAAGTTGCGCAAAGAGTTGAAACGTGTAATTCATACGACAAGCTCACGGAGTGTTTAAAAGAAAGTAAAGCTCTGGCATCATCATTAAGAATAGTTAGAAGAAGAAATCAAAACCTCTGGGTTACACCATTTATACTTAGCGTAATCAAAAAGAGAAATAAACTATACTCTAAACTTCGCAAAAACAAAGACAACTCTGAACTACAAGATAGGTATAGAAGAATCAAAAATTATGTTCAAAAATTAATAAAAAAAGCAAAAGAAGATTACTTTAACAACCAAATGAGTGAAAGTACCAACCCTCAACAGATGTGGAAAGTCATCAATAAGCATTTAAATCAAAATAGCTCAAAAGAAAATTCAACAATTCGCTTAAATAAGAATAATGGTGAAATCTCTACATCTGAGCTAGAGGCAGCAAACATTCTCAACAATCATTTTGCTACCATTGGAAGCACATTAGATAAAAACTTCACCAACCAAACAGTTAATGAAATAAGTACACAGCATTGCATAAATCAGAACTCAATATATTTGATTCCAACAGACAATAGTGAATTAAAACATATCATAAACTCTTTTAAAACTAATTCATCTCCTGGGCCTGATGGTATTTCAATAAAACACATTAAATCAGTCGAGCAAATAATATCAAACAAACTAGTTAATATAATAAATGAAGTTTTATCTACTGGTGTTTTTCCTGATATGGCTAAAGAATGTACTATCACTCTAATTTTTAAATCAGGGGATAAAATGGACTGTAATAATTATAGACCGATAACCTTAACAAACTGTCTATCAAAAATTATTGAAAAAGTTATTAAACGTCGTTTAATTACGTTTTTTACTAATTCAAAACTAATTGATGACCACCAATTTGGTTTTTTAAATGGAAGCAGTACTGAATCAGCAGCACTCGAAGTTGTGAACTTCATTAATACAGCATTGGACAAAAATAATTATGCAGTAGCTATTCTATTAGACTTAAAAAAAACTTTCGATACGGTAAATCATGATATACTCCTAAATAGTCTTGATAAAATGGGTATTCGAGGAGTTGCAGCCAATCTATTCCATTCCTACTTAAAATTTCGTAAAATCAAAACTAAAATAAACGAACTTATTAGTGAAGAAGCAAATCTTGAAGTTGGAGTTCCTCAAGGCACAGTTCTTGGTCCTATTCTTTATTTAGCTTATGTGAATAGCTTTAACAAAATTGGGCTAAGTGGACATTATTCAATGTTTGCGGATGATACCATAATTTTATATAAAGGCAAAAGCAGTAATCTACTAGAAGAATATATTAATTTAGATTTAAATAAAGTTAGTGAGTGGCTAGACCAAAAGAGACTAACGATTAACGTAAATAAAACTGATCTCATAATTTTTAAGCAAAAAAATAAAGAAAACATTAACCTATCAATTTCTATTAATCAACAACAAATAAAAAGAGTTAAATCTTCTAAATATTTAGGATTAGTTATTGATGAAGACCTATCTTGGAAAATACACATTGAAAAATTAAAAAAAACAATAATGTCAATAGTAGGTGCCATTGGAAGATGTCCTAAATTAAGCGAACAAGTTGCAAAATTAGTCTTTTACTCTCACATTCAGTCTAAAATACGGTACTTAATTCCAGTTTGGAGCCAGGGTTGCAAATACATTACCAATTCAATAAGCATCCTTATCAACAGAGCTATAAAAATTTTATACAGATTACCATATGATTATCCGACTACTCAATTGTATTATACTTGTAACTTGCCTTCTGTTGAACAAACAATATTTTTAGAAAACTGTAAGTTAATTTACAAATTATCAAATAACCTAATGAAAAGCAACCTAAAACTACAAACAAATGCTTCAGTTCATAATTACAACACAAGAAATGCACAAAATTACCGACTAGCAGCACCCAGAACCGAAAGAGGTAAAAGAGACGTTATGTTTAATGGTATAAAAATTTTCAATAGCCTTCCTAACAATATAAAATATGCTCCTAATTTAAGATTATTCAATAAAAGATTGAAAGCTGTATTGCCAAAAAATAATAACTAAAAAAAAAAAAAAAAAAATAATAAAAATAAATAATTAAACTAATAATATTTAAATTGTTTAATAAGATTGAATTGTATTTTATTAGATATAAGCTAGTTATAAGTGAGATTTATACCAGTTTTTTTGTAACTGTCTATCTCTATACAATAAATAAAAAAAAAAAAAAATAAAAAAAAAAAAAAAACAAGTGAAGAAGTTGCAAGTTTCGCATATGGGTGTTATTTACTATTTCCTGCTCGTCCCCATAATTTGGGATCAATTGAGGTGGTGGTTCAGTACTTCTCTTAAACCCCTTCAAGTTTTAAAAGCTTATCATCGAAATTAATAAAAATTATAACTTAAAATTAAGATAGAACCTCCAATTGTGTTGGATTAACTAGTATTGAAAGTACGTCGGGGACTACATATGGGTGAAATCGGAACACGGGTTCGGGTTCTGGAACTTTTGATCGTTTGTGTAAATTAAAATTTAATAGTGAGGTAAGTAATAATTTCCAAATAAAAAAATGTATAATAGTATATAATATAATAATTCATATTATTACTAATTCGGTAATTATATAAATTCTTTTTTATGTTATTTTATGATATGTATATATATATATATATATATATATATATATAATATATTTTATATTTATCAAAATAAAAATAATAAAATAGATTTTCAATTTAATAAAAAAAAATTTATTATTTTATAAAACTTTGCGAATGTACCTACCTAAATATTATACACCTCTATGCATTTATTAACTTATAATTATATATTTTGTATGTATTTAATTAATGAGAAGATGTATATATTGCATTTACTTATAAAACAAAATTATTTAAAAAATTTTTTAAGTAAAATGTTTTTCTAAATTACAGTTATTATATTATATTTAATTTTTTTTATGTTTGAATTTGCTTTAAATTAAAGATCTAGCACATTTTATATAAATGAGGGTCTAGAACGGAGTGATAGTGTTCCTTTTATCAAATTTTAAACATTAGTCTCAGGTTCAAATCCTGATGGTTGTGAAAGACACATTTTAATTTTTTAATTTGTTTTTTTTTCATTTTAAATTATTTTTTTTTTTATAAATTTATATTTATAAATTTATTTTTTATGTTATTCTTTATTATACCCTACACCTATAGAATAGGTAAAAGGGTATATTAACTTTGGTATGGTGTTTGTAACCACCTAAAGAAAGCGAGCTAGATATGGAAAAGTATATATATTTGTGATCAGCGTGACCGCCTTAGTCGATATAGCCATGTCCGTCCGTCCGTCTGTCCGTCCGTCCGTCCGTCCGTCCGTCCGTAGGCACGATAACTCAAAAAATAATGGAGCTATCTTGATGAAATTTTAACTGTAGGTTACTAGGACTGAAAGTACGGCGGGGATTGCATATGGGCGAAATCGGCCCATGGGTTCGGATTCTGGACCTTTTAACCGATCGAAGGGCTAACAATAACTCAACAACTAATGACGCTATCTTCATAAAATTTCTGCTGTAGGTTACTAGTAATGAAACTACTTCGAGGACTGCGTAAGTTCGGGATTGGATCATGCGTTCGGAACCTAGAACTTTTTGATCGAATTTAGGCCAAACAAGCATAATTCCGAAACTAATAAAGATAGAACCTCCAAATTTGGTATCAGGGTGTCCCTTCCTATTTCCTAAGTGTCTTTGAAATTTGGGCCCCATTGGAGTTGGGGGTCGGGGACCAGCCACACATTTCCGAAAACCTTAAAGCATATCTTTAAAATTAATAAAGATAGCAACTTGAAAAAATGTAGAAGCTTCATATTTTGTGTTCTTTACTATCTCTTGCATGTCCCCCTAATTTGGGATCAATTGGAGTGGTGGTTCAGTACCCCTTTAGACCTCCAAAGTTTTAAAAGCTTATACTCGAAATTACTAAAAATAGTAACTTAAAATTAAGATAGAACGTTCAAATTTTAGTACTTAAAGTAAAGCGCGGACTGTATAAAACCGAAATCAGCCCAAAGGTTCGGATTCTGGACCTTTTAATCGGTTTCAGGGCTAACGAACATATGTAAAAAATCACGATAACTCAACAACTAATGACGCTATCTTCATGAAATTTGTGTTGTAGGTTATTATTAATGAAACTACGGCGACAATTGCGCACGGTGAGGTTTGGACAATGGGTTCGGAACTTAGAACTTTTTGATCGAATTTAGGCCAAACTAGCATAATTCCGTAACCAATGAAGATAGAACCTCCAAATTTGGTATCAGAGTGTCGATTTCGATTTACTTAGTCTCCTTGAAATTTGAGCCCTATTGGAGTAGTGGGTGGGGACCAGCCACTCAGTTCCGAGGACCTTAAAGCATATTTTTGCAATTAATAAAGATAATAACTTGAAACAAAAGTAGAAGCTTCAAATTTAACACATGGATGTTCTTTACTATTTCCTGCGTGTCCCTTTAATTTTGGATCAATTGGAGTGGTGGTTCAGAACTTCTCTTAGACCCACCAATGTGTAAAAGCTTATCATCGAAATTAATAAAACTAGTAACTTAAAATTAAGATAACACGTTCCAATTGTGTACAAGAGTTAACTAGTATTGTAAGTATGACGGGGACTGCGTATGGGCGACTTCGTACCATGGTTCCGGGTTCTGAAACCCTTGCAAAGTTAAAGGGTTACCAAACATATGTCTTAAAACACCATAACTCAAAAAATAATGCCGCTATTTTGATGAAATTTAAACTCTAGGTTACTAGTAATGAAAGTACCATGGGAATTGGTCCTGGTCGAGCTCAATTTCGAAGCCAAAGAATATATTTCCTATTTGCTATGTGTCCCCGAAATTTTGACTTAATTGTACTGGTTCAGCTATGTTCAAAGGTACTTGCTGCATTTATGTAAAATTTATTTTTATATTTAAATGAATTATATGGCAAGGTCTAAATTTGTATATGTATTTTAGAAATACATTTATTGCATATTTTGCGTTTATAAGCTTTTCTTTTAGGTATATAAACAAGCCATTTAAAATAATTGCAATTTTGAAAAATTTTAATTATTAAATATATTAGCTTTTTATCACAAAATGTAATAATTTAAATTTTTTCATTTAGTAATTGAATTGGAATAAATATATTTTCATTTGTTTCAAGTTTTTTTGTTTTAATATTTTTAAATAGATAAATTAGTAAGAATTTGTAATATTTTTTAATAGATAGTGTAATTAGAAAATGTTTTTAGTATTGTAAAGTTAATTTGGTTAGCTATGTCTTACGATCAAATTAATTACAGCTCTTATGGTGTTAAAACGACTTATGGATATGTCCTTAAATTTGAATCAAATAGGTGTAGGGTATTTCTAAGTCGGTTGCACCGACTGACTGTTTCTTTACTTGTTTTATATTTTATTAGATATAAGCTAGTTATAAGTGAGATTTATACTAGTTTTTTTGTAACTGTCTATTTTAATAAAATAAAAGATAATACAATTTTAAACTTCATTTCTGTTATATTATAAATAAAGCTAATTAAATGCTTGGTTTACTAAAACGTTGGTCTAAAGAATTTAATGATCATTATGTTCTTAAATCATTATATTCTTGTCTTGTAGATCTAATTTAGAATATGCTAGCCAAGTTTGGTCACCTTTTTACGAGGAAAATATTAATAGGATAGAAGCGGTGCTAAGAAATTTTTTAAGTTTTACTTTGAGAAATCTTCAATGATTAAACCTGCCAATCTTACCTACTTATGTAAATAGGTTGAATTTAATTCACTCGAAAACTTTTAAATTAAGACGAGAAATTGCTGATGTTATTATAACCGTGCATACATCAATGACATTGGGTATATTAAAATTGCTCCTCCGTTTGTAACGCATCGATCTAGACGAGCTAGATATAGTTTTAAAAGTACGTATTGGATCAGCATCGAGAAGTAAATTGATCTAGCTATGTGCTTCTGTCCGTCCGTGTGTCAGCACGATAACTCTAAAACTAAAACGGCTGGAGTTTTGAAATTCACACAAAGTCGTTTTTAGACAATATCTAGGTTCCCTATTGTTTTTAGTTAAAACCGGAACAAGGCTTCGGGGAGCTGCCATACAACTTTTTTGCACCAATATGAATTTCTTCAAAACTAATTATACTACGAGGATGGTAAATTACACAAATTTAGTTTCATAATGAATCAAGCACTTATATGAAGTTTCAATATGTTACGGCTTCATATTCGGGGGGCTGCCATACAACCTCCTTGCACCAATATGAATTTTTTCAAAACTAATTATACTACGAGAATGAAAATTACACAAATTTTAAATACCCTACACCTATTTGGTTCAAATTTAAGGACATATCCATAAGTCGTTTTAACACCATAAAAGCTGTTATTAATTTGATCGTCAGACATAGCTAACCAAATTAACTTTATAATACTAAAAACATTTTCTAATTACACTATCTATTAAAAAATATTACAAATTCTTACTAATTTATCTATTTAAAAATATTAAAAAACAAAAAAACTTGAAATAAATGAAAATATATTTATTCCAATTCAATTACAAAATGAAAAAATTTGAATTATTAAATTTTGTGATGAAAAGCTAATATATTTAATAATTAAAATTTTTCAAAATTGCAATTATTTTAAATGGCTAGTTTATGTACCTATTAGAAAAGCTTATAGACGCAAAATATGCAATAAATGTATTTCTAAAATACAATTATAAATTTAGACCTTTCATATAATTCATTTAAATATAAAAATAAATTTTACATAAATGCAGCAAGTACCTTTGAACATAGCTGAAGCACTACAATTAAGTCAAAATTATGGGGATACATAGGAAATAGGAAATATATTCTTTGGCTTCGAAATTAAACTCGACAAGAACCAATTCCCATGGTACTTTCATTACTAGTAATCTAGAGTTTAAATTTCATCAAAATAGCGGCATTATATTTTGAGTTATGGTGTTTTAAGATATATGTTTGTTAGCCCTTGAGCTTTTCAAGGGTTTCAGAACCCGAAACCATGGTACGATTTCGCCCATATGCAGTCCCCGTCATACTTTCAATAATAGTTAACTCTTGTACACAATTGGAACGTGTTATCCTAATTTTAAGTTACTAGTTTTATTAATTTCGATGATAAGCTTTTACACATTGGTGGGTCTAAGAGAGGTACTGAACCACCACTCCAATTGATCCAAAATTAGAGGGACACGCAGAAAATAGTAAAGAACACCCATGTGCCAAATTTGAAGTTTATACTTTTGTTTCAAGTTACTATCTTTATTAATTTCGAAAGTATGCTTTAAGGTCCTCGAAACTGAGTGGCTGGTCCCCACCCACTACTCCAATTGGGCTCAAATTACAAGGAGACTAAGGAAATCGAAAGCGACATCCTGAAACCAAATTTGGAGGTTCTATCTTCAATGGTTAGGGAATTATGCTAGTTTGGCCTAATTCGATCAAAAAGTTCTAAGTTCCGAACCCATTGTCCAATCCTCACCGTGCGCAATTGCTGCCGTAGTTTCATTACCACTAACCTACAGCACAAATTTCATGAAGATAGCGTCATTAGTTGTTGAGTTATCGTGATTTTTTACATATGTTCGTTAGCCCTGAAACCGATTAAAAGGTCCAGAATCCGAACCCTTGGGCTGATTTCACCTTTATACAGCCCGCGCTGTACTTTAAGTAATAGTTAACCCTTGTACAAAATTTTAACGTTCTATCTTAATTTTAAGTTACTATTTTTAGTAATTTCGAGTATAAGCTTTTAAAACATGGTAGGTCTAAGAGGGGTACTGAACCACCACTCCAATTGATCCCAAATCAGGGGGACACGCAAGAGATAGTAAAGAACACCCTTGTGCCAAATTTGAAGCTTCTACATTTTGTCAAGTAGCTATCTTTATTAATTTTAAATATATGCTTTAAGGTTTTCGGAAATGTGTGGCTGGTCCCCGGCCCACAACTGCAATGGGGCCCAAAAAGACACTTAGGAAATAGGAAGGGACATCCTGATACCAAATTTGAAGGTTCTATCTTCATTGGTTTCGGAATTATGCTCGTTTGGCCTAAATTCGATCAAAAAGTTCTAGGTTCCGAACCCATGGTCCAATCTCGAACTTACGCAATATCCAAAGAAGTTTCATTACAAGTAACCTACAGCAAAAATTTGATGAAGATAGCGTCATTAGTTGTTGAGTTATCGTGATTTTTTATATATGTTCGTTAGCCCTTCGATCGATTAAAAGGTCCAGAATCCGAACCCATGGGCCGATTTCGCCCATATGCAATCCCCGCCGTACTTGCAGTCCTAGTAACCTACAGTTAAAATTTCATCAAGATAGCTCAATTATTTTTTGAGTTATCGTGCCTACGGACGGACGGACGGACATGGCTATATCGACTCAGGAGGTCACGCTGATCACAAATATATATACTTTTCCATATCTAACGCGCTTCCTTTAGGTGGTTACAAACACCATACCAAAGTTAATATACCCTTTTACCTATTCTATAGGTGTAGGGTATAAAAACTGTCAATATAACTGTTTGAAGATAGAAAAATTCATTTATATATGGGAATGGATTGTTATTTTTTTCCTTTTTTTTATGGGAATGAAATACTTAGTATTTAATATAAGAATTAGTTTTTGTATAGGAATAGTATTAAAGTGAAAGAAGAAGCTAAAATAAATAATTAAATTGATATTAAGTTGTAACAAAACAATCCTATTATCTTTGATAGATTAACAAAAAATATTAAAAATTTATATAATTTAAAAGTTTATACGACCTTAGATTAAGGTTTTGAATGAAACAATTTAAAAAAAAAAAAAAACATAAATAAAGAAAAAAAAAAATAGAACATTACAAATTTGGGGCACAGGTGTTTCTTCTCATTTCCTTTGTGTTCATGAAATTTGAATTGGAAAAGCGGTTTGCATACCACCTCCAATACTTCCAAGACCTTAAAGCATATATTCGAAATTAATAAAGACAGTAACTTGAAATAAATATTTCAAATTTAAATTTAGTATAACGGTGGTTTTTCTTATTTTTTTTGTATCCCCGAAATTTAGACTAAATTGTATTGGTGGTTCAGGTCCCTCCTAAAAAATCCCAAAATTAAAAAGCTTAACTTTGAAATTAATAAAGATACAAACTTCAAATTTGACACACTTTTTCCTATTTTCGTTCTTATTAAACACTTTTATATTTATAATAAATTCTATTATTAAATTATTACCGTAAGTAATATATAATTAAGAAATTGTGTACGATACTTAAGTTTAATTCAAAGGTATTTGCTGTATGCATGTAAAATTTATTTTTATATTTAAATGAATTAAATGAAAAGTTCTAAAATTGTCATAGTATTTTAGAAATACATTTATTGCATATTTATAAGGTATTTCCAATAGGAACATATGGTAAGAATTTCTTTTTTCATTTTGAAAAATTTTAATTATTAAATTTTGTGATAAAAAACTAGCCAAATTTTTCCAATTTTGTAACTGAATTGAAATAAATATTTTCAACTTTTATTTCAAGATTTTTTTGTTTTTTAATATTTTTAAATAGATAAATTAGTAGGCATTTTTAATATTTTTGAATATATAAAATAATAAGAAAATATTTTTAGTATTATATAGTTAATTAGGTTAACTAGGTCTTACGATCAAACTAATAAAAGCTTTTATGGTTTTAAAATAACTTATGGACTTCAAATTAAATTTGAACCAAATAGGTGTAGGGTATTTCTAAGTCGGTTGCACCGATTGACTGTTTCTTTACTTGTTAATAATTCCAATTTCTGTTTTTCAGACCTTTCTTTCTCGATATTAATAAACTCACAGTTGCGTTTTTCCTCCATTTCTTAAAATTTTTCTAAAAAACTGTCTAAAATAGATAAAATCTAAAATAGTAGAATTTAAGAAACTTTTTTAGTTTTGGTACGTAACCGGTTTTTTTTTGTTTTTTATTTAAGCGCTAACTGTTTAACTGTAAGGCCAATAAGCTTGTCTATATCATAGGAACATGTTGGAACAGGGGGTCATATTATATTTGTGTTATTAGAATTGGTCTTATAGAATTCCATACACAATTTAATCATGAGATAGTACTAGGCCCTATAACATGTAGCAACGTCTTAGATTTTCAATAGTTACAATTGTATTTTTTGTTTATATTGTAATATTTTGTATTTGAGCTATATGGTATACTATATCTGTGAGTTATATTATTTAATTGAATTATTTGTTTACATTTTGCATTTGTTTATATTATTATATTAATGTATTTTTTATTGGAGATATATATTTATTAATTATTGATAATGAACCCAATGGAGAATTGTAGCTGAGTCGAGTCGAAAACCAGAAAAGATTTTTACACTTTTAGATGGATTCGAACCCGGGTCTTTCGCATAAAAGGTCGGCACTCAACTACTATTCCATCCAGCCTATTTATAATTTTCAATATTAGAAGTGGATTGCAGAAGACCAATGTTAACTAGATTTTTTGTCATTTGGAAGGGGCCAAAAGTACTTATCATGATTATCTCTTACATGTTGAAGATAGTTAATTCTATTAGGCGAAATATGTGAAGCAAAATATTTTAAATCGGTCAAAACATTTTTAGCTTACGATATCTAATAAAAATATTACGTAAGTCATTAAAATCGGTTGGTAGTCCTTCTTGTTGAATAGCTATTTTTATTTGTTTTTCAACCAATACAAACATCTTTTTTTATTTTTATTTAACAAGGTTTTTACAAAAAAATTCTAATAGCTAAAACTTAAAATTAACATGAAATGTAATTTAAAAGAAAATATTTTAAATACATTAAAATCAAAAGTTTATTTATTTGTTGGTTGATTGTAGAAAATACATACAACATAGCAAAAACACAGTTAAAATTCAATTTATAAAGTTAAAAAAAAAATAACTAAATTATATAAGAATGTGAACTTGTGAAAGTGTAGTATAACATATCGAAAGTTAAAATTATTTTCTTAGGTCATTAAGAAATTTTAATTTTAATTTACGTTTAAAAGTGTGTCTAGAAATTTGTGTTGAAAAAAGATAACTGTGTTTATTGAATGTAATAAAACATCTGTTTATTAGTTCATTTTTACCATATTCAGTTCTATGAGTATTTTCAACTAAATATTTATTGTTTCTCGTATTTCTACCCCCACTGTTTATTTTTAAATTATGTACTAAAAACTGAACGTCAATGTTTTTCCTTAAGACGTGAAAAGTAAAGCAGGAAGAAAAAATTTGCCTGCGTGAGGATAAAGTTAAGATATTAAATGATTTAAGTTTTACAAGATCGCTAGGCAGAGTTGAATAATCTCTAGGATTATATTAATTCTCAAAGCAAATAAAAGAAATTCCTTTTGCATGGATTCTATTCTATCAGAATGTATTTGAAATGCGGAATCCCAGACAATATTGCCATATTCAGGAATATATTGTACTAAGGAACAATTAAGAGCTTTAGTCAGATGTTGCTGAATTCTTTAGCTCTTCTTTTTATAAAACCGAGCATTTTGTTTGCCCTAGAAATTGTATACTCATAATCTCCCAAGGTTAAAAGAATCCCCAAAATTGGTAATATTTTTCACCCTTTCAAGGATTACATTATTTGTATTGAAATATAATAAGAAATGGTTGATCTCTTACGTGTAAAACTTATAACCTTGCATTTTTCAATCCTAGTTCTAATTTATTAGTGAAGCACCATTCTTGTAGACGATTTAGATTTGTCTGAAGTAGTGCAAGATCAGAACTACTTCTAATTACATGATAAATCTTGAGATCATTAGCAAATGCAAATATTATTATTATTAGTATTATTTACCTTCTGAATTGCAAAATCAGAAATTTAAGCATTTTCAGATAGTTTAGAGTTTTGCCATTCAATACAAAATTTATGTAGCATTAATGTTAGCATACTCCTGATGAACAGAGTCTATATGTTTGGTAACAGTGGCTTCATTACGTTCAAAATTATCGGTAGCTACCTGTGATTTGGTGATTTTATCAAAACAGTTGCTAATTTAAAAAGAAATTTCGGTTAATAGCCCTGTGTTCAATTGCAAAAACATATTACTCAGTATATTATTTCTATCACTAGAACTCTCTGCCATTTTATTACATATTGTGTAGAATGATTTAGCCACATCGCTAAATTAATTCTAACCAGAGATAACTTATTAACTAAACCAGTACCCCTATCATTCATATCATCTATTAACTACTTGTTTTCGCTTATATAAAAATTGAGTATCTCTTTAAATAGAAGTTAATTAAGTTTTTAAAAAAATATAATACAATTAGTAAATTATTCAAATAATTTTATTATTTTTATTTTTTTATTTTGTTTTAATTATTATTAATAAAACGTAAATACACTCTTAATAATACCCAGATGACGAGTTGCCGTAAGCCCAAGGACAAAGAGCAAACTGAGTTCCGTATATTACGTAAATTTTTCTGTTGCTGCAAATTCTTTAATGTATTTATGCATGTGAAAAGTACTTTGCTTATGCTCATTTAATAAGCCAGAGGAATATAATTTTAAGAATTTAACTACTTTTTTCAGAATTAGAATTTATGAATCTTTTTTTGCTATATACGGTTGTGCTTTTATATATTTGAAAAAAAGATTAATTACCTTTCATTGACTTTTAAAATGTAAACCGATAATGATATATTTTAATCATTCATTTACAATGATGGTTGCGAGACCATCTGGATTTGGAAAAACAACATGTGTATGTAACTTTCGTTTATTTAAAAATTCCGAAAAATATAGATTTTCCTGACAAAGACTTTTATACTAGAATTCCGGAAAAGTTTAGTAAGAATGAAAATAAACTTATTTAAATTGTTTAACATGATTTAATGTCAGGTTCTGCAAATAAACAGGTATTTGAACTATTTACTAAATGTTCACACCATCGTAATTTATTTATTGTATTGTTAACGCAGAACATTTTTCATCAGGGAAAATTTTCAAAAAATATTTCATAAAATTGTTAATATTTATTGCTTTTCAAAAACCCTCGAGACAAATCACAGCTTTTTCCTCTTGCAAGTAAACATTACGATTAAGATGATGAAATTCATTGAAAAAAATTAACTTAAACTGAAATGTTGAAACATGAAAAATTAAGAAAGACCATCTGTAAGCTCGGATTATCGAATGTTTGAACACCAAGTGGTGATGTAATTACCGTTGATGTACCATCTTTTGAAAAAAAGAAGACACTAAGATCAACCGGTAGTTCAATTTCCTCAAGATTACTTTCACAGTTTCCTGAAACAAAAAAGCGAAAACTAAAACCTCTACTAAGAAGTCCAAAATTAAGAACTTCATCAACACCGGAAAGAACAACATATAAAAAGTTCCACATTTTATGTTTTAGAGAAGAAGTTAACAAAAATGTATAGTAAAGATGACTTCAATGCAACATTGTTTAGTAAACATAATAATTTAACTCAGTTTCCAGAAAAAACTTTAGCTTAGTTCGAAAATAAATTACCAAATCAATTTGTTTTAAGAAATGGACAGTGGAAAGTAGGTATTTCAGAAATTTTTGATCAGTTTGGAGTGCAAATGATAAGGGAGGAACTGAAGCTGATGCAAAAGCAGCCACGCAGTGTAGTGTTGTAAATAACTTATTTCACTATTTAATTAAATAATGAAATGTAACTTTAAACGGAAAAAAGCATCATTCGTTCAGACTCTATATACAATTATAAAACATATTCAACTACTTTACTAAAATATGGGACAGATTCCAGTCAATCTGGAAGCATCTGGTTGGGAATTGGATAAAACAAACGTAAAAGATTTTAATAATTCTAGTTCTAAATCAAGGCAAAAGTTATACAACAATTCTACAATAGTATGGGAAAATTACATGTAGATTTTTTCAACACAAAGCTACATTATACATGAAATATTTAAAAACTAATCCTAGCATATTAATTGCACATAATACTGTTTTGGAAAAGGCTAACGCATAATATTTTTATACTAGAAGTGTAATTAAAACATTTATAATTTCAGCTAATACATCCAACATATAATTGAATAATATATTTATAGGGCAAATACCAGAAGCTCTTGTATTTTCTATGGTTAATAAAGAAATTTGTAATGGTAAAAGATTAAAAAATCTATCCCATTTCGATCATCAAAATCTCACACAAGTTCAATTATATGTGAATGGAGCGCCTACACCAAGCTCGGTTATTGAAACAAATTTTACATCGAATAACCATTGCTCTCGTGCATATTTAACATTATTTAGCGGAACAGGTATACATCATTCTGATAAAAGGCATCAAATCTCAAAAGAACTATATTCAAAAGGTTATACAATACTAGCTTTTGATTTATCACCAGGTGGTTCTGGAACTGATGTGGGAGTTTATTAAACCAGATAGTGAAGTAGTAAAGTAAAGATTGTAAAGATAGTAAAGATTGAAGGAAGACTAAATTCTACATTAACTCAACAAGTGTTTGCAGAATTCGATGCCAATGTCGAAATTGATAAAAATCGTAACGTGTACGTAAACATATAAAAGGAAGTTAAGTGGACCATCTCTTTTCATTTGAAAATGGCATGTGCTCTGGTAGATTTATCGTTCTGTACGGACGATATCAATACAATATTTGAAAAAAATTTTGCTGTAGCTGGAATAAAGGAAAAATTTTAAATCTAATCCTAGTGTAAGGGAATTAAAGTGTAAATTTCCGACAAGAGATTTAACAAGAATAGACATTGAGAATAACTCTTTTGATCATATTGATAACGAAAAAACAACTAATAATTTATAAACCTGCAAATTTTATCATATTGTTGTACCATGTATTATCACATTTCCTAGATTTCAATTATTTTATAACTTTATTTTATTTCTTTTATTCTTCGTCAATAACCCAAGTTCCGATTAGGGCCCTTTCTGTACTTGAATAAAAACATTCATCTTGATACCCTTCATTAAACATTAGTTTATTATTCTGCTTTATTGGAAGAACAAGATGCAACAATTGCATGGTGGAAGTATATTCCATTTGATTAAAACATTAATATCTTCAATATTAACTTTAGAACACACTTCGTTTCCCACCAAAATTGCAGGATGTCCCACTGGAAACTTTCCATATTTGCACAAATATCAATGTATTTTATTTTTTGATTGTCCTTTGTTTATACCGTGGATTTAGAGGAATAGTTTTTAAAATGAGATGATTCATTAGATATACCATTTCTTCTTTTTCCTGCAACTGCATTGTGAATTCACACTCCCATATTACAATTACCTCGAATACAAATGATCTTAACCTTTCTGCTCTCATTACGGAATGAATGTAAATTTTTCTTTGATCTTGCTGCCAAATTAACCACTGCAGTGGTAGTTTTGATTGGATGTCTATTAATCTGTAACCTAGATAAAAATGTATTATGTGAAATCAAAAATATTTTATAAATATTAAAAAAAAACTAATAATTATTATCTTTTATAGGTATTAACCCTATACTTTCAAATTGCAGGCTGAAGCTATGGTTGCAACTTCAGTAAAAGGGTAGCATTGTTTTCTTGCAGTAGAAGATTTCTAAATTTAGTACATGCTTCCGTTAAAGTAAGTACGTCGTTTTTACAATATTCTATAAAATCGTGTTTCATATTAAATTCTGTATTTTTATTTTGTTCATGCCAATTTAAAAATATTTATCGGTTTTCTGCTAACATTTTATCTGGAATGTAGTAATGCATAGGTGGTAATAGACCAACGAAATTTTGATTTTCTGTTTTGTTAAATCAGTGTGAAAAATATCCTATTTTAAAATCAACTGGTAAATAAAAAGCTTTTGGAAACTGTGATAGTGCCTTAGGAAGATAATTTAATTAATCCAAAAAAAAATGTTATTTAGCTGCATTTTTATAAATTTTGTAGCTCTCATTATTAATTTTGGTGTTTTTTTACTTTTGTTAAGTAATTTATTTAAAATATGAGCTACTACTCTCTTAAAGTTTTCGGACACTTCAAAAATGTGATTAATTATATTTGAAATAATATCTGAATCAAAAACTTTTGTTCTTAAACCACCTTTACATAAAAAATTATTAACATCTTCTGTGAATTGAAATAATAGATCAAATATTAACATATAAGTCAACGTTAGATCAAAATTTATTTGGAGGTGTCTGTGTTGTCCAATATTAATATATTACCCACTGAAGAGTCCAATAGTGTTTAAAGGTCCAGAATCCGAACCCTTGGGCTGATTACGTCCATATGCAATCCGCGCTGTACTTTAAATACTAGTTAGCCCTTATACACAAGTGGAACGTTCTATATTAATTTTTAGTTACTATTTTTAGTAATTTCGATTATAAGCTTTTAAACCTTCGGAGATCTAAAAGGGTTACTGAACCACCACTCCAATAGATCCCGCATTAAGGGGACACACAAGAAATAGTAAAGAACAACCTTGCGCCAAATTTGAAGCTTCTACATGTTTTCAAGTTGCTATCTTTATTAATTGTAAAGATATGCTTTAAGGTCTTCAGAAATGTGTGGCTGTTTCCGGCCCTTTACTCCAATCGGGCCCAAATTACAAGGACACTAAGGAAATAGGAAGGGACACCCTGATACCAAATTTAGAGGTTCTATCTTCATTGGTTTTGGAATTATGACAGTTTTGCCTAAATCCGATTAAAAAGTTCTAGGTTCCGAACCCATGGTCCAATCTCTATCGTACGCAACCCACGCCTTAGTCTCATTACTAGTAACCTACAGCACAAATTTGATAATGATAGCGTCATTAGTTGTTGAGTTATAATGATTTTTTATATATGTTCGTTAGCCTTTGGACCGATTAAAAGGTCCAGAATCTGAACCCATGGGCCGATTTCGCCCATTGGCAATCCCCGCCGTACTTTCAGTCCTAGTAGCCTACAGTTAAAATTTCATCAAGATGGCTCCATTATTTTTTGAGTTATCGTGCCTACGGACGGACGGACGGGCATAGCTTTATCGACTTAGGAGGTCACGCTGATCACAAATATATATACTTTTCCATATCTAGCTCGCTTCCTTTAGGTGGTTACAAACACCATACCAAAGTTAATTACCCCTTTACCTATTCTATAGGTGTAGGGTATAATAACTTAACCTGATGGATAAACCCTTCTGTTAAACAATTACTTACATATAATTTATACTTGCAACAACATTGTAATAGCTTATTGAAAAGCTGTCATATTAATTTTTATTTACATATGGACAATATATTTTATAATTCATTTTAATTTCCTTGTTATATTTATACAAATTTGTTATTATATTTTTTGCGTAATGCAAAGGAATTTAAAATAACATAAAAAATCTTGTGCTATATTTAATTATACCCTACACCTACAGAATAAGTAAAAGGGTATATTAACTTTGGTATGGTGTTTGTAACCAGCGTGACCTTCTGAGTCGATATAGCCATGTCCGTCCGTAGGCACGATAACTCAAAAAATAATGGAGCTATCTTGATGAAATTTTAACTGTAGGTTACTAGGACTAAAAGTACGGCGAAGATTGCATATAAGCGAAATCGGCCCATTGGTTCGGATTCTGGACCTTTTAATCGATCGAAGGGCTAACGATCATATATAAAAAATCACAATAACTCAACAACTAATGACAGTTTCTTCATCAAATTTGTGCTGTAGGTTACTAGTAATTAAACTACTTCGGGGATTGCGTAAGTTCGGGATTGGATCATGGGTTCGGAACCTAGAACTTTTTGATCGAATTTAGGCAAAACTGTCATAATTCCGAAACCAATGAAGATAGAACCTCCAAATTTGGTTTCAGGATGTCGCTTTCGATTTCCTTAGTGTCAAATTTGAGCCCAATTGGAGTAGTGGATGTGGACCAGCCACTCAGTTCCAAGGACTTTAAAGCATATTTTCGAAATTAATAAAGATAGTAACTTGAAACAAATCTAGAAGCTTCAAATTTGGCACATGGGTGTTCTTTACTATTTCCTGCGTGTCCCTCTAATTTTGTACCTTTCTTAGACCTCCTAATGTGCAAAAGTTCATCATCGAAATTAATAAAACTAGTAACTTAAAATTAAGATAGAACGTTCCAATTGTGTACAAGGGTTAACTAGTATTGAAAGTATGACGGGGACTGCATATGGGCGAAATCGTACCATAATTTCGGGTTCTGGAACCCTTGCAAAAATCAAGGGCTAATAAACATATATCTTAAAAACACCATAACTCAAAAAATAATGCCGCTATTTTGATGAAATTTAAACTCTAGGTTACTAGTAATGAAAGTACCATTGGAATTGGTTCTGGCCGAATTTGGTCAATGAGTTCGGATTCTAGAAGCTTTTGATCGATTTGAGTCCGAACGAGTATAATTTCGAAGCCAAAGAATATATTTCCTATTTCCTATGTTTCCCCGAAACTTAGACTTAATTGTAGTGGTCATAGCTTTGAAGAATTCAAAGGTACTTGCTGCATTTACGTAAAATTTATTTTTATATTTAAATGAATTATATGAAAAGGTGTAAATTTGTAATTGTATTTTAGAAATACATTTATTGCATATTTTGCGTATAAGCTTTTCTATTAGGTATATTAACTAGCCATTTAAAATAATTGCAATTTTCAAAAATTTGGATTATTAAATATATTATGCTTTGATTAGCTTTTTATCACAAAATTTAATAACTAGAATTTTTTCATTTTGTAATTGAATTGGAATAAATATATTTTCATTTATAACAAGTTTTTTTGTTTTTTAATATTATTAAATAAATAAATTAGTAAGAATTTGTAATATTTTTTAATAGATAGTGTAATTAGAAAATGTTTTTAGTATTATAAAGTTAATTTGGTTAGCTATGTCTTACAATCAAACTAATAACAGCTTTTATGGCGTTAAAATGACTTATGGATATGTCATTAAATTTGAACCAAATAGGTGTAGGGTATTTCTAAGTCGGTTGCACCGACTGACTGTTTCTTTACTTGTTTTAATTTGTATTATACATAGTAGTTTCCAACAAGACATAGCAAATTATTTTTCAATTAAACAACTATAAAATAATTAATGCAAAGTATAACAAACTAAAAAAATATTTATTAATTGTAAAATATATCTTTTTAAAATATGCTTATGATTAATTATTATACAATTAAAACTAAAAATGCTAATAATGTTGTACATCGCATGCAAAACATACAAAATAGTTTAAAACAAATTATAGTATATTTAATTTTTAATACAATTCATCTAATATAAAGGAGAAAATTTGTTTGTTTGTTTGTCCAGGATTCACGTGAAAACCACTAGTCCGATTATCACAAAATTTTAAAGGAATAATTCTGAGAGCCCGGGAGGTGACATAGGCTACGTCACATTTTATAAGTCAACAGGTTGCACTCCAGAGCCGTTTTAAGCTTTTACGTTTTTTGGATGTCGAGGCAAATCGGTTTGACCGATTGACTTGAAATTTTGCACAAAAAGTTCCTCTTAGCAACCGGAATTAGTTGTATAAATTTGGTTCGAATAAATTATCCCATTTCGGCCTTGCTTCCAAAAAATTTTGTGTTTCCGATTTGAATCCAATTTTACAAAGAGATTTTATAGTCGAAAAGAGAGGCTAACACAAATTTTTGTTGAGTTCGGTTAACCCGTTTGGGTACGGGGGCCCAATGAAGCTTTTACAATGTTTTTAATGTCGAGTCAAAACGGTTTGAACGATTAACTTGACATTTTGCACAAATGTTCCCCTTGGCAACTGGCATTAGTTGCATAAATTTGGTTGGAATAAATTAACCCATTTCGAACTGGCGGGCTCCCAAAAAATTTTGCGTTTCCGATTTGTGTCCAATTTTGCAGGGTAGTTTTGCAGTCAGTAGTATGTATATGCCGTTTCAGCGGCAGGAGAATCTTTTTTCGGCAGTTCTCCTAAAGTTATGCAATAAAATTGTGATAAGTAAAAATTTATCTGACCAATGGCGTAGTAGTAAAGACGCCGCCTTTCATGTGGAAGGTCTCGGGTTCAAACCCCGGTCAGATCATGTCCAATAAAAAAATATCGTAAAATTGTTTAATTATATCGTAATATAAAATAAGATTTAATAAAAATATATAAATAATTCTTGTGTAAGATTTTAGATGGCGCACAAAGTTAACATTTGTGCATTAATATTTCATAACCATATACAATAGCTATAGTCGAGTAATCAACGGCTTAGTGAATATTATGATTAAAGAAACTGAAACCTAGTTTAAAATAAAAACTTGGTGAATGACCTATACTCCTTAAAGGAGTGGAAAAGGAATAAAAAAAAAAGTTTTGTGCTTTTAAGTATTTTAAATTAAGCTTAGCGGTTGGAATATCAGTTATGTTTAAATTTCAAATTAAAACAGTAATAAACTTAAGACATTGTGCTTATTGTTCTTAAATAAATATGAAAAGTTTTTAAAGTTTGGTTTAAGTACAAAGTTAATATTATCAAAGTTTAAGCTTGATTTAATATTTCCGCGAAAATTAAAAAAAACGTTTTATAAATTAAAAAAAAAAAAGCTTAAGCTATTAAGCTAAATATTTTTAATTAGATATGAAAAGTTTTTTAAAAGTCAGTTATGTTTAAATTTTAAATTAAAACAGTAATAAGCTTAAGATATTGTGCTTCCTGTTCTTAATTAAATATGAAAAGTTTTTAAAGTTTGGTTTAACTACAAAGTTAATATTATCAAAGTTTAAGCTTGATTTAATATTTCCGCGAAAATTAAAAAAAAGTTTTATAAATTAAAAAAAAAATGCTTAACCTATTAAGCTAAATATTTTTAATTAAATATGAAAAGTTTTTTAAATATCAGTTATGTTTAAATTTCAAATAAAAACAGTAAAAAGCTTAAGATATTGTGCTTACTGTTCTTAATTAAATATGAAAAGGTTTTTAAAGTTTGGTTTAAATACAAAATTAATATTATCAAAGTTTAAGCTTGATTTAATATTTCCGAGAAAATTAAAAAAAAGTTTTATAAATTAAAAAAATATGCTTAAGCTATTGAGCTGAATATTTTTAATTAGATATGAAAAGTTTTTTAAATTTGGTTTATACTTAATATTATCAAAGTTTAACATTGAAATTTTTTGTTTGATTATTAACTTAACTGCAAAAGTTTTGAAAAAAATGAAACAAATAAACGTTTGAAATTATATTGTTAATAATATAAAGGCGTGATCCTGAAACACATATTGAAAACGGGATCAAGTTCAAGTTAAAAAAAAAAAAAAAAAAAACATATTAAACTTGGTTTTAAAAAGTTGTTTTTAATATTAAATAACAGCATTGTATGTTTTACTAAAAGTTAATAAATTATTATTCATTAAATAATATCTTTTTTATTTATCCATGAATCATGGTTTTTATCAAAGCCAAGTCACCTAACCAAAACTTGATTTCTTTTTTTTCTTATTATTTTTTCTACAAGGTAAACATTAGGAAATTTAACAGATGTAAGTTCAGGTTCATAAAAACTACCTTTTATTTGTTTTTGTGTGTAATCAAGTAAATTGTATGTTATTGGATCAGTTCTTTTTATTTTTGCTATTGTATAAATTTCTGTTGACCAATTAGGTTGATAACCTTTTTCAAATATACCTTTAAATTTACTTATACGAACAAAATCTCCAACTTTGTATTTTGCTTTTCGGAATAATTTTAATTTATTGTAGACAGTTTTTAATAAAAATTTCTCATTTTTCTTTGTAACATTTTTGGGTGGAAGTTTAATTGTATGATGATATGTTGAGTTATATTTTTTTTTATTAGCGATGGCAGAATAGGTAACCATTTATATGTGCCTTGTAAATTGAAATGTTTCCACATCATGTTTTTTAGGGTGCGATTGAAACGTTCTACAATTGATGCTTTTAGTTCTGAATATTTATGATAATGGTTAATTTTATATTTCCTCATTAGGTTTTGAAATTTTTTGTTGAAAAATTAAGTACCTTGATAAAATTGTAAATTTTTTTGGTTTTTTACCAGCACCCTTAAAAATATTTTTCATTGCGATTAAAACATCAGCGCTTTTGTTTTTAATCGGTTCAGCATACGTAAATTTTGAAAATGTATCAATAACGGTTAATAAATATTTATATGCCTTATTAAATGCATATGGAATCATTTCAATCAAATCAATTTGGCAAGTATCATTTAAACCCTTTTGAATAAATTTTCTTCTAGCACCTCTATGAATTTCTGACACAGCCATGTAGCCTCGACATTATTCTCGAACCATTTAATTAAATTTTCTAAAGTGATTCTATAATTTTTTATTGTATGACATTCACATGTGTCTGGTCCAGAAGTAGAATTATCATATGCCCACGGACAAAGGGTAAAATGAGTATCATAAATTGAAGTAAATTTATTTACTCCAGAAAAGTTTTTAATGTGTTTATTTATGTTATATAATTTTATAACAACTATTTAACATAATCGTATCAGACGTAACCCTACACTTTAAAATATTAGAATGGGAACTTAAACTACCTTTAATTCATACACAAAAAAATCACGTTGCAATCACACGTGATTGCAACTGAATTATAACTAATTAAGAATTAAAATAATAATTTTAAGTCAGTATTAAGCAAGACCTCGTAAAGTGAAATTAAAATAAATAAAGTGTAATTATAATTATTATAAAACAAGTGAGGGAAAAAAACCAAGGGTTTTTAAAAAGCACATTTTCAAAATTATATACGGTTTCTTACTGAGTATTTTATCATTTATTTTTATAAAAATATATATTATGATAATATTATAATTTTGTTATTTCATTAATAATTAATTATATGACTAATAGTGAAATACTTAGAATACAACCCCAATGTATTCAAGAAAACCTGTTAATAAGTGCAAAATATAATGTTGGAGCTTCAATGTTAACGTTTAATTTTGGAAAAACTTACACTGGAGAATAAGTTACTGTTTTATAAGAACATAAAAATTTTAAATTTGAAGACCTAGTAGCCCTTCAATGGGGAAGCTTCCCAAGTTTTTAGTTAGCAAACTTATGATGGATCTGCTCACCCCCCTCCTGTGTTCACCCTTCCATTTTTTTCCGGTTCTAGGAAATCAATTTGGAACTCCAACAAAATTTAGAATTTTACCTAGAATATTATTACACAAATAAATAACTACAAACAGATGTCTCATTCCATACAAAAAAAGTGTTCCATTTCTTAAGGTCCATTAATTTTTAATAGACATTGATCTAAGACATTTTATTAAAATTAGTTAAGATCGAAACCAATTGACAAAATTGGTTTTAGAATAAAATAAAATTGAAATAATTTATTTAAAATTACACCATAGGCAAAAATACCTTTTACTTTCACCACTCATCGTATAAGGTGGTATAAGTATTTACATATTGTGTTTATAAATTAAAAAACACAAATAGATGAAAATATTACTTTTGAATGAATATGTTTTTTTTAATAAGCCAATTTACAATTTTTATATGGATGTTGTATAGTTTTTATTGCTTTTGTTTTTGTTTTTTTTGTGTTATTTTTTTTACTATGAAATATATAAAAATTTTTTGCTTTGTTTTAAAAAAAATAAAAGTTTTAAAATTTTTGATATACCTACATACAGGCATCCATATGTATGTGCATATCTCTTTGCCGTAATATATATAGAGTTATAGCGAAGGACAAACAACGAAATTTTAATTTTGTCTAGCAAATGTAACTGAAGAATAGTCTAAATTTATAAGTTTTTATAAGAGCAAAATAGATTATTTAGTGTGAAAAATTCAAATCCCGTACACCGGGTATAGATGTTTGTTAATTGTTAATAGGTAAACTGAATAGATTTTTGTTGAGAAATAAAAATAAATATGTGAGTGCGTACATACTTAAGAGAAAAGTAAATTGATACCCATCTGAAAAAAATTTTTTTCAATTTTTCCATAAATTAATTTACTTTTCTCTAAATAAAAAAAACCCTATCAACTTAAAAATTCAATTTCTATTTTATTTTTTTTAATAAAACGAAAAAAGCCGAAACAACTGTGTAGGTATATTTTTTTCTTTTAAAAGTCAAAATTATAATAAAGTTCAGAATTTAATTCAGTGTAAACTTCACCTATAAATAATGATACATAATCTACGATTAAGTAAAATTATTATGCGTAAATTCTAAATGTAGTCAGCACTCAGCACCTAATAAAGTACCTATAAAATTTGATAAAAAAACTACATTGTTATTCCTTTTAATTTAAATTTTATTTATAAAGGGAAAAAGCCAAGTGGAAATTATTGATTAATGATTAATAATTCAAAATACATAATGTATGTAATAAAATTCCATTTGGCATAAAAAACCCTTATTATTATTATAAATTAAATAAAATATGCAAACAAAAAAATTTAAAAAACAATTCAAAATAAAAATAAAAACAGCCATCATAATTATTCACAAATAAAAAAGTAAAAAAAAATATGTAAAAATAAATTTAAAAATAATTATTTCACAATTATATATACAAAATAAATAATAAAAAATAAAACAAAATTTAAAACATAATTAATTTCAAACCAATAGATAAATATACTTACGAGTTACGACCTTAAAAAAAATTGCTGTGCCTTAATGTTTTATGGAAATTATTTATTAAAGAAATTTAGCTATGTACTTAATATAAGGGAAACAAAAAAAAATAGCTCTTAGCTGTTAATCATTCGTAAATATCAGACAGACAAACACACTGATGGATAAATGACAATAGACAGATAGACAGATAAAAAACAAATGAATTCAAATGAAAAAATCATATAATAATACATTATATATATATATATATATATATATGTGTGTATGTATGTACTTTTAAACTGAAAAACAGAAGAGCAGTTGTTTTTTATTATTTGTTAGATAGACACACAAACAGACTGATGTACAGATGGATAAACAGATGGACAGACAATTAAAAATGAATTTATTTTTTTATTATAGTTTAAAAATTCCTTTTAGTTTTCTTAGGCAGACCAAAAAACGCATGGGAATGAAGATTGACGGAAAGACAGACAGACAAAAATTAATTGATATTCTTTATTTTTTTTTAAACAGACAGACAAACTGACGAATACAGATTGCTAAAAATACGGACAGACAATTAAATATGCATTGGATTTCTTAATTTTTTATTTTGATCTTGATTTTGTTTCTTGTCCAAAACCCACTTGCTATTTTTCCAAAGTAAAACTAGAATTAAGAAATCAGTACATAAGACTCTATGTTCATAGCAACTATTATCTTTCTGAAACCAATCGGGAAAATGAAAATTTATTTTTTGTTCGCATTGTTTGACGATATTTTGTTTTAAGTTTCGTACGAACGGTGTTTTTTGAAAATATTGAGAAAAGACACTTACGTGCAAGCGGCATATTTGAAAGAACTTTTCTGAAGGCCATGATAAAATTGGATAATTGGTTGAAGTTTCATATTCTTTTAATTTTATAAGAATTTCTGTTAAATTATAATTATTTTTGTTTTTTAACATTTCGTTAGAACAATTTTCACAATTTTTACCTATTTTTTTGAACATTTTGAAAATGCAGTACCCCGCAAAGTACCTTGTTGCAACATCGGTTATATTAGGTACCTCTACTGCTATTGTGTTATTACCTACGTTCATATTATTTTCAATGTCGTCAATTTGAATATCATCGCTTTGTTCAGATAGTTCATTCCCATTGGATAAATTGAAAGAAGTTTCTTCAGTATTTTGCAAAACTATATCCCAATCTAGGCGAAGGAAATCACAATCGTCTTCCTCACAATTTGAAAATTTTGATTTAAACAGAATGTTTAAAGAAATTATTTTGGCAAATGAGGAGCTAAACTCGGCAACACTCGGATTGTTTTTATTAACATTTCTAGCCCTCAACTTACCAAATAAATTTTCGAGTGGATCTTGGTTCAACTTATTGGCATAAATATAAAAAATATTGTCATTAGACGAAAATAATGTTGCAGTTAGTTTGAGAACGCTGTCAATTGTGATTACCAGACCTTTAAAACAAAAAGGTTCTCTTGCAGGACCCATTGGTTTAATATTTAAAATATATTCTCTCATTTCTCTAAGAAAACTAAAATTATATTCATTTCGCTGAAGTGGTGGGTTCCCATTCAACACATCAAAAAGTTTATTCATCTTTTTAATGAATTCCGCTGTTGGTTTTGCAAACTTTTTGATATTAAGTGGAAATTTATTTAATGCTATAAGAGCTTCGATTCCACAAGCAACACTTCTGCTTAAAACTTGTGTAGCTAGTTTGACACTCATTTTTTGAAAATTTGTAGGATTAATATGTGCATTAGTTAATTTAGGGCACATTTTGGTAGTATTTGTTTTTTCTAAGTTGTATAGATACTCAACAACTTTCCAGCTTATTTCCCCATCACTAGTAAATAAATTATGTTTATTTAAATTGGTTCTAACACTCTTAAAAAGATGAGGAATGTCGTACATAAAATAAATTATTTGGTCTTTATATAAGAAACTGGAATTATTTTGTGAAATATTCAAACTAGCAAAAAGACTACGGTTAGTTGGACCTTGGTCGCAACAAATAGCTCTGACATTTAATTGAAGATTTTTGCAAATCTCCAGACATTTATATAACTCTAACTCGAGTTGACATTTTGGTATACTACCTGGACAAGCAACATAGTATAATGGTTGCTTAAATTTCCCACAAATACTCCTAACCATGAATACACAAACCGACTTTGCACATTCATTTAATCTTGTATTTTTCCCGTAGTCTACAAAACCCTCTATTATATCCTTATGTTTATTATATGATAAATTCATTTGTATACTCATTTCGTCGAAAATAAGAACTACTTCCTTTTCAATTTCATTTAAATTTGAATTAACGTAATTCTTTAATTCCTGATAGACATTAATGTCCATTCCAGGTAACAAACTTTTGATTTTTATCCATCTGTGCAAAGAAGAGGGATGTGGTAAATGAAAACCAAGCTGATCCCTTAAAAAGTTGTAACCTGCTGAAGAACGAAAAAAGATAACTTGAGAAATCCATTTTTCGTCCTCCATGAAATTTTTATTTTTGTCAGAAAGAATTAATTTAGAAAATATTTTAGAATTTTTACTTACGGGTAATCGGTCAATTAAATTTTCTAACGGAAAACGGTTTTCTTTTTCTAAATTTTGATTGATCTGCTTCAATCTACTAATTTTTCTTAAAAGCACCTTTTTCGTTTTTTTAAAGTTATTCAACTTTGTTGTCAAAACTTTCTTTTCTTTTTTCAATTTTCTTAATGAATTAATGTAAAAGTGCTGTTGTTTGCAGCAATTTTCACACTTTAAAAATTCATTTTGGAATTTATTTGAATCTATAACTCTTGCAGCTCTATTTAATTCTTCAATATCAACACTTTCGTCCAAATCATTCAGAAGTGTCGGCTTTAAATAGTTAACTCGTGCATAAGTTCGATCAAAATGATTAACATTAAGGGCATCATCATTTTCGAAATATGAATTTTCATATTTCTCTAGCGCAAATTTTGGCACAGCAGTTTTTTTTAAACGTCGTATACCTGCATTTTAATAAATTTAATATTAATTTAAAAGAATTAAATTTCGTATCACACAGTAATTATATACATAGAGTACCTATTCATGTAGAAAAAAAAATTCAATTAAAAAGGAAACTTAACAGGATTAATTATATAAAATTTTTTTACATAATTTGAAAAAATATTCAGAGATAAGAAGAATATGCAAGTAAAATACTAGGAAAGAAAAAAATAAACTCTTCCATAAATCTTTTCCTATTACAATACAATGCAATCGAGAATATTTTTACATACAGCGACTAATATAATATGAACAAAAACCAAAACAAAAAGAAGTTAGAATCATAGTTGACTAATATATTTATATAATTTTCGCCAAATTATATATATTAATTATATAATGTTCGCCAAAATATGATAACCGTGATAAACTAATTTTTACTAAATTAAAAAAAACTGGCTAAATATTTAATTATACATCAATATTCCATGAATATAGTTACTTTTATGATAATTTGTGTACATATTTAGGTAAGAAAAACGAAATACTACATTCGTAAATACTACAGATGCTACCTACTTTAATAATTAATTTAAAAAATTTAAAAATAATAGCGTACCTATATCACTACTTTCAAAATGTTTGCTGCATATAAGAGATTTTTTAACTCTTCTCATGTTAAATTCTCCTACTGCAGCCTCCCATTCCCTATACATCCTTGAATTTTCTTTAGGGAACTTAAAAAATTGTCGGTCAGGAAATGTGTTTGAGTCCGCTTTGCAACTCAACATATGGCAAATTCGTTTTTGCGAAGCCATTTTAAATTATTGCTGATAAAAAATAAAAAATTATTAAAATTATATACTTCTTATAATATAATGTAGTAAAAAAATATACTTAAAAAATTACTTACTACCTTTAAAAAAAATTTCCTTCAACTTTTGAATTTGAATTTTCAACTTCTATTATTTTATTCTTATATTATAATAAATGAATACACAATTAATATATTTGTATGTATGTATATTATAATTCATATAATAATATTATACCACACATCCATATATAAATTATTATAATCTAATCTAAGTACACAGCGATATTCTATTTATTTATGTGTATATTATATAAGTTCAGTAGAACTACCACATAGATAAAAATGTGATCGACTCGACACGCCACATCTATGCCAAATTAAAAATAAAAACAATAACAACGCTTAATTTCTAATGGAGTGAGTGGTGAGTAAAATTTTGTACCACAGAAGATTTTTTTTTGTGCGTGGTATATTTTGGATTTTTTTAATCAATTTCTTATTTCACCATAGATCTAATTTTTAGTTCCAAACGGTCATAGTAGCGACATCTATGTGCTAAAATTACTTGGGGTCATTTTTTTTACGAATTGAGACATCTGTATGTTATTTATTTGTGATTATTATCTAACCAAAAATGGTTAAGACTAAGAAACAATTTCTTCAATTTAAAGAGACTCTTTCAAATTTAAGAAAAACCTTTAACGTATGTTGAAATATAATGCTGCAGCTGTAAATTTTGCATATTTGTAAAAAAAAATTTGAACAGGTGTTAAAGTTACAGGTGGTTGAAAATAGCAAAATTTCAATTTTCGAGCCCTTATAGCTCCTAAACAGGGGGCGTGACAAAAAAATTTTGTTAACCGACTCCTATTAATTTTGGAGGACCTAACTTCTCCCAAAATATCAAGAGCCTAGGTTGAACCGTTTAGAAGATATATGGGGCCAAAAATTTTGCAAAATTTGAGTTTAGTTTAATGGTAAATTTTAGTACCGTATAGTAACCCTATACATTTTAGCTTTATATTTTTGTGAAGCTTATAAAACCAGCTATCTTTTGCCGTTTTCAGATTGAAAATACACTTAACAAAACTCTTGTTATAATAATTTAAAAATAGGGCTTTTTCCAACTTTGAAGGGCTGTAGCTCCGTAACGGGTGGGGCTACAGAAAAAAATTCTTCTACGCAATTAATTTTTTTGTAATATCTACCCGTGGTTAAAATTTCTTTACTCTATTTCAAACGGTGTAAAAGTTTTTGTAAACATACGGACGGACGGAAAAAGTCAATATTAAGAAAAACCTTTGACACTTATTGAAACTTTCGTTTTGCAGCTTTCAATTTTGTATACAAATAAAAAAAAATTTTGACAGGTATTCAAGTTATAGGTGTTTAAAAGCAAAATTTTTAGCAAAATTTCAATTTTCGACCCCTTACAGCTCCTAAAGAGGGGGCGTGACAAAAAAATTTTGTTAACTGACTCTTACTTATTTCTAAGGATCTAACTTCTCCCAAAATTTCAAGTTTCTAGTTTTTGCCGTTCCGAAGTTATGAAGGACCAAAAATTTTGTAAAACTTAGTTTTGAATAACGGTAAATTTTAGTACCGTATGGTAACCCTATACAATTGGCTTTTAAAAACTTATAAAGCTTATAAAAACAGCTGTCTGTTACCGTTTTCAGGTTGGAGATGTACCTTATAGAACTCTAATTATAACTGTTTAAATATGGGGCTTTTTTCAACTTTGTGGGGCTGTAGCTCCGTAGCGGGGGGGGGGCTACAAAAAAAAGTTTTAACATTAAATTATTTTTATTGCAATACCTATCTATTCCTGATATTTTTTTGTCAATCGTAGGTAAAAAGGGACGGACGGACAAAGTGAAGCTATATAGGCACATTTTTACAAAATTTTTTGAAAATGTGCTAAAAAACGAACAAGGAGTTTTTATTGAATCCTATAACTGGCGCAGTCGTTAATGGTCGAGTGAAAAAGATTTAGCTGACCGTTCGAACCTCAAACCCATTTTATATTTTGAAATAAACATTTGGCATAAATAATTTTAAAAAAAGTAATAAAAAAAAAAAAAAAGACTAAAGAACATTTTAAGTTAAAACTTTTATAAAAAAAAATAAAAATTTTTACAGAATTTTTTTGAATTATTTTGAATTGAGTGCTAATTGTTAAAGAACTAAACAAAAAGAAAACTAAAGTAAAAATACAAAAATAATAACTACCTATTTATAACATTTCGAAGATTCTATAAAAACTAAAAAATAAATAAAGCTTAGTGCTGCTAATAAAAGAATACATAGACATAGTTGTGCATTTTTTTTACCTACATTGGCTAAATATACCCAGATTCCAGAGCATTTAAAAATCATCAGATCATCTATAAAACAAAAAAAAAGCAGAGTCAAGATTATCAGCTCATCATACATTCAACATACATCTCCAAGGTTAAGGTCAAGTTCACCGTATTTTTTCAAGGTAAGAAATTTAATTAGAGATAAATACTAAATAAGAAATAATTAAAAAGAAAAAAAAACAATACATGTTATGTATACATGGATTAAAAAAAAAATTTTTACAAATGCAATTTTTAGTTTATTTTTAATTTTGAAGCTTAAAATAAATTAAAATATAAATACCTACATAAATAAAACATTTTTAAATAAAAAAGACAGTAAAAAAAAACAATTAATAGATTTTTAAGATTAAATTGATTTCTTTCTAATATCTTCTATTCTATGTTTTTAAAATTTTTTTAAAATTCTAATTTTTAAAAGAACAATTAAAAGATAGCTTTAAATTGAATATTGCAAAATTTTTATAAGTTAATGGATGACAACTTAGAACATTAAATAAGAATTAAATTTGCTTAATTGAGTAAATTCCATAATTTTAAGTTTTAAATAAAAAAAAAAGAAATTTATTTTTCAAATATTTCAAATAAATAATTTAATAAAAAAAAAAAAAAACAAATTTTTTTAAACAAACATTGTTAATCAACAAATACTTCTTGATAATAGGTCTTCTCTATTAAATTAAAAAAAAAATGGACAATTTATCAGAAATCACAATCTTTAACTTATTAGTTAAAAGTGTAGCACAGGTTGCACCATTTGATGGTGACAAAAGAAATCTCACAGACTTCATTAATAGAATGGAATGGAATTTTATTCCCATAATTGAAATTCTGACCGAAAACCAATTTAAAAAACTGCTTTTAGGACATATTCAGGAAAGAATTGTAGGGCCAGCAAACAACACTCTCCTTATAAACGGAACACCTGAAACGTGGAGTCAACTTAAAACTATTTTGAATAGAAATCATGGCGAATTAAAACCTATATCTAAACTAATAGAAGAATTAACTTTAGTTAGATGTACCACTACAATAAAAAGCTTCTATATCAGAATTAACGTTTTACTCTGTAGAATTAACACTGCTTACCTACTTACAGATAACTTAGATCCCGATTAAATAGAAATTAATAAACGGTTAGCCTTAAGTATTATTAAAGAAAATTTACCAGAACCAGTTCGTGGTATAATCTTTAACAGAGATCCAACTACTCTATTTGACGCTTATAATATTATTGCAAGCAATGGATACTCTAAATTTTCTGGCATAAATAACAATAACAATGTACAAATAAGCCAAAATAATAATTTTGGTAATAGCCGTAGGAACTTTCACTCAAACTCCAATCATAGTAATAACCGACATTATGTTTCTAATAATCCTGCAAACAACACATACAATCAAAATATTCAATTAAGTAACCATCCAAACTATGACAACAATCGTAATTCATTTAATTCTCAGCAACAAAATATTAATAGGTCAAACAAAAATCGATCCAATCGCTCTAGAAACTATAATAATAATAATAATAACGATAATTCCAATTATAATCGTAGTAAAATAACTCAACATAGAAATCAAAATTTTTAACCAATGGATGTTTCATTAAATATTAATAATAATGAAACTATGAACCAAAATTTTCAAACAAACGTCCCAGACAACTACCCGATATAATAGTTAAAACCCAAATCAAAACTTTAAAATGCATTTTAGCCACAGGTGTCAAAATAAGTATAATCAACCCCAAAATATGTAGTCCCAAATGGAAATCAAAGGTCAACCCCATAACTCTCAAAGGCCTTAATAGAAACGTTCAATCCAACATCAAATGCACATTTCCCTTGTTTGAAATATTCAATAGAAAAGATTATTATGTGGAGTTTTTAGAATTTCCTTTCCACCATTATTTTGACGGAATCATCGGCAATAATATTCTGGCATCTCTAGACGTCATTATAAATTATAAGGAACGTTTACTTATAACATCAAATGCTAAAATTCCTTTTTTTCTGAATAATTATGAAGAATTTTATTATGAAAATAGTAACAAAAACGAACCCTTAAATATTTTTGGTTGTGATCTCGAAGTTAGGAATAATTTTAAAATTAACACCGCCGCGCATTTAAGCAACAAAGACGTTGACAAAATAAACTCACTTTTGAGTTGTTTTAAAGATGTTTTTTATCAAGAGAATAGTAAACTGTCTTTTACAAGCGAAGTTAAACACAGAATCACTACAAAAAATAATTTACCAATTTATTCGAAAGGATATAGGTATCCCGAAATTCACAGAGAGGAAGTAGAGAAGCAAATCAACGAAATGTTGAAACAGGGAATTATTGTCAATAGCAATTCTCCATACAATGCTCCTACCTGGGTTGTCCCTAAGGAAATGGACAATTCCCAAAAGCAAAAATGGAGAATTGTAATAGACTATCGTAAGTTAAATGATAACACTATTAACGACAAATTTTCAATGCCAAATATTTAAGATTTATTTGGAAAACTGGGAAATTGCAGATACTTCTCAACTATCGATCTGGCCAAAGGATTCAATCAGATCGAAGTCCATCCTGACGATCGCTCTAAAACTGCTTTCTCAACAGCAAACGGGCACTTTAAATTTACCGGAATGCCGTTTGGCTTAAAAAATTCGCCATCTACCTTCCAAAGGTTAATGAACCACATTTTAAGAGATTTCATTAACAAAATCTGTGTCGTCTATTTAGACGATATACTGATATTCTCCGCTTCTCTCGAAGGACATATTCTATCATTAAAAAAAGTTCTTCAACGCCTTCGCGAAAAAAATCTAAAAGTACACATCGACAAATGCAATTTTGCAGAATTGTCAACCAACTATTTAGGCCACATAATCTCCCAGGGAGGTATAAAACCAGATCCAAATAAAATAGTAACCATACAAAAAATTCCTCTTCCGTTAACCCACAAACAGATAAAATCGTTCTTAGGGCTAAAAAAACTATAGAAAATTTATTAAGGATTACACGAAGATAGCGTATCCTCTTATAAAATGCCTAAAGAAAGATAGAAAAATTAAGAAAAACGATTCAGAATATATCGAGGCCTTCAATAAGTTAAAAATACTCTTAACATCTAACCCCATTCTCGTCAATCCTGATTTTAAAAACCCTTTTACCCTAACTACCGACGCATCTAATTTTGCACTGGGAGCAGTTTTAAGTCAAAGCAGCCACCCGGTTGCTTTTGCTTCACGAACACTCAATAACCATGAAACAAACTATTCTACGGTAGAAAACGAACTTTTGGCAATCGTGTGGGCCACAAAACATTTTCACACCTACTTGTATGGCAGAAAGGTCTTAATCCAAACGGATCATAAACCGCTTGTTTGGCTAAATAATCTGAAGGAGCCTAATATGAAACTTCAGAGATGGAAAATTAAACTGAACGACTACAATTTTACCATTAGTTATGTCAAAGGGAAAGATAACATTATAGCGGATGGACTCAGTCGTCTTCCGTACAATAACAACCAAGATACAATAACACCAAATAAAGAAAACTCATTTCTACAATTTACGAACGAAATCAATTCTAGAGAACTCGATTTTAATGTGGAAGTTAGATCCACTGATGCTACTATACATAGTGCAGCCGAAGATGAACTAGACTACATTCCGATTACTGATAAACCAATTAACTTTTTAAAAAATCAAATATACCTAATTGTTACCAATAAAGATAAATGTACTACTAAAATTATAAACAAGAAATGCCAAAACTTTATTTATGTTACAAATGACAGCAACCTATTAGAAAAAATGAAACAATTCATAATTGATAAAGGATTAATTTGTGTTTTCTGTGAAGACATACAACTATATGTGAAATTCCAAAACTTATATCGCCGTTACTTTGCAAATAATAAGAACATAAAAATCTTAAAGTCTAGTATTAAACTAATAGATGTTTCAGATGAAAACGACAAAGTCGAAATTATAAAAAAAGGGCATGTTAGAAACAACCACAGGGGAATAAATGAAGTATTTTTGGAAGTAAAAAATATCTATTATTTTCCAAATATGCTTAGCGTGATAACCAAATTTATTAATAATTGTCCAACCTGTATTCTAGCTAAGCACGACAGACAACCTCCAAAACTATTCTTTGAAATTACAGAGTCTCCCCAAAAAATCAACGACATAATCCACATGGACATTTGGTTCCCTTACAGGAACATTATGTACTTAACTATGATAGATAAGTTTTCGAAATATGCCACCAAGAATTATGTATTTGAGCAAAATGCGGAAACTTGTGTCAAATAATGAAAAATGTATCACCCACGGTTTAGTAGAACAATTTTTAAATGAAAATAAAGGCGAATTTCACAGGACAACAGCAGGAAATAAAACGGGAAATTCAGACGTTGAAAGACTGCATGGAACCTTAAACGAACACCTAAGAATTTTGGAAACTGAACAAACTGACAAAACAAACGATAATAAGATATTTAAAATTATTATCACTTACAACAATACTATACACTCAACGACCAAATGCAGGTCAATCGATTTTATAAACAAAGAAATTTCTAGAGAAGAAATCGAAAGGTTAGCAAAAAAATTTCAAAATTAAAAAAATCGACGTACCGAACGAATAAACCAAAACAGAAATAACAATACCCATTTACACGATAATATAGTGTTTAATAAAGATACACCAAAAAATAAACCAAAATATAAGAAGCTCACAAAATTCAAAGCAGACGCTAAATATACGATAGATACTAGTAATAAACGATTGATAAAATATTACAAAAAAACAACGAAAACGAAAATACAAACATCAATAAAAAATAATAACTATCAAACAAAACTTTAAAATATCTTTATAAATTAATTATATCTTAATCACTTTTTAGGACATGGAACTGAAACTATTGCTCGTTTTGATCACCCCAATATACATGCAATCAATTCAAATCATACCACTTAAGGATGACAATGGATTCGCCCGAATTCAACTAGAAGAAATAAAAATTGTCGAAAATTACAACAAAATACTGCACATTATTAACATAACTGAATATAGAGAAACAATTGAAAAAGTACAAAACAATATGAACCTTCTTCAACTAGATACAACAGATGTAGATTATAAAATTTTAATTAGAGAAATTTCTAACTCACAACGTACATTAGACTCACTAGTGCCTAAAATTACTAAAACGGCGCGTAAAAAACGGGGATTAGTCAATTTTTTGGGCAGCTCCCTAAAATTTTTGGCAGAGACAATGGACAACGAAGATTCAGACGAAATCTTCAAACATTTACAAAATCTGGATATAAATGAAAAACAGTTGACAGATAGTGTTAATATGCAAATAATCATCAACAAAATCTTACAAACCAATTTGAATCTAATTACTGACCACATCAATAATCAAGAAGCAATAATCCAAAAATACCTACAAGAAATGGAGAACACAACCTCCACGTTTCTTGAAAAAATCACGCGACCAGCTCTTATAATGCGGTTATACACAGATATAAGTTCAATTCATAAACACCTCCAAGACATTAAAGACATTATTTTACTAAGCCACCTCGAAGTTTTAGCGCACGACATCCTGACGGAAGAAGAAATCCAGAAGTTTAATTTAACAATAGAAATTCTACCGTACATTAAAACAGGCGTCCTTTTTAATGATAATTTAATAGTTATTATTTTATACATTACATTACAAATTTCACTAAAGAAAAGTATTTCAAAACTCTATTTTTACCATTTCCAAATGATAAGGACGAACAATTAGATGAGCCTATACATAATGTAATTCTAAAAGACAACGACATATTTGATCTTAATAACAAGAAATATTTGTAGAAAAGTAGCTTAAATTACCCAAATAATGTATGTATAAAAAATTTATTAAAATCCAATAACACTTGTAATTACAAATTGAATTCAATAGAATCTGTAACAAAATAAATGATGAAATGATATTAGTTGTTAATTTTCCAAAATCAAAAATCAATCAAACCTATATTAATCAATATATTATAGTAAAAGAAAATTTTGTTATTAAATATAAAAATTGTGAAGTAAAAATTAGAGAAGAAACATTTTATAATAAAATAAATGAATACAAAGATAATATAATTTTTCCAATTATAAACAGTTTTAACATTACAAAAAATTTTAAAAATGTAAGCTTAGAAAAAATACAATTAAAACAAAAAGAAAACCTAAAAACCATTAAATATGTAGAGTTCGACCTAAAGGTTAAAAGTTATGTATCATTAGGATTAATAATGTTGATTTTCATAATAAGTAAGTTTTATTTTGCGCTTAACTGTTTATTGTAAATCAAAACAATCTTCAATTAAACTATGTTTAAAAAATAAGAAAAATTGTGAAGATACAAAATTAAAGGTACTTTAAGCCGACCCATTTGTAAAATAAATTTCAGAGACCAAAATTTCTTAAAGGGGGGAGGTGTTACATAATTTTATAACAACTATTTAACATAATCATATCAGACGTAACCCTACACCTTAAAATATTAGAATGGGAACTTAAACTACCTTTAATTCACACACAAAAAAGTAATTTAATTGAAAATATTGATAGATTGATTTCTCCGAAAATTTAAACAATAAAATGGTGTAACCCAGAAATTTCTGCTATTCCAAAAAATCTAACTTTTCCGTGTATAGACTTTTATACCAGTATCCCAAAAGTATTTAGTGGTAATGAAAATAAACCTACTGCAAATAAAGAGGTATGTGAGCTTTTTACTAAAGGTTCACACCATCGTAATTTATCTATTATATTGTTAACACAAAACGTTTTTCATCAGGGAAAATTTTCAAGAGATATTTCATTAAATTGTAAATATTTAGTGCTTTTCAAAAATTCTCGAGACAAATCGTAGATTTTTCCTCTTGCTAGGCAACTATATCCAGAAAATATAAAGGGTTTCTTGAGAGTATACAATGAGTCAACATCAAAACCTCATGTTTATATTTTTGTTGGATTTAACACAAGACATCAACGATTTATTTCGTATTAGAACTAATATTTTTTCCAAAGAATATTGTATATGTTTCTGTGATACGGGTGATTTGAATAACAACTGTCAAAAGTATGAAACGATTGAAGAAAAACCAACATATATTACATGTACTAGGAAAGTGCAACAACAACAAATTTCTTAAAAATATTCTTAAATATTGTAAAGACGATATTATAAAAACTATTGCTGAAATTGCAATTAATATATTAAATGGTAATAATAAAATATCATCGGCACAAAAAGCAAAATTAAAAAAAAACATAAAAAACAATTAAGATTTCTAGCCTCTGCTAAGAAAAGTATAAAAGCCAAAAGAAAAATATAAGTTCAACATGGTGGGTTTTTATCAACTTTAATCGGAACTATATTATCTGGTGTTATAGAGAAATTACTCAGTAAGACATAATGCAGCGAATGATTGTTATGTCACCAGAAATATTTTCAAAATTTAGTAAATTATTTCAAGATGATAAAAACTTGGATTTATTAGATCAAAAAATGAAAAAAGTTTTATAGGATAAAAACTTAAAACCATTGCAAATTAAAACCTCTGCTGATATATTCAATTAAATATGGAGTGTATGAAATCTGAACTTGATCTTTTTGCATCATTACCACTACAAACAAGTATATGGTGTTCAGAAGAGGTAGCATACAATCCTTTAGCTTCTTTAGAGGCGTCACCGTCAACTATTGAATTTGTTTCGCTTGGAAAGGGAGATACATATCGAGATTAATCGTCAACCTACATCAAAATTTAAATTCAAATATTAAAAAAAGATGGATCAGTTTGGAGTGCAAATGATAAAGTAGGAACCGGAACTGATGCAAAAGCAGCCCCTCAGCCCAGGGTTGTAAATAATTTATTACACTCTTTAATTAAACAATGTAATGTAACTCTACATGGAAAAAAACATCACTCCGTCAGACTCATTACACCATTATAAAGCATACTTACTTACTTTACTAAATTATGGTACAGATTACAGTCAAACACATCTGGAAGTATCTGGTTGGGAATTGGATAAACCAAATGTAAATGATTTTAACAATTCTGGTTCTAAATCAAGACAAAAATTATACAATAATTCTACAATTGTAGAATTAATGGGAAAATTACCTGTAAATTTTTACAACACTTCCAAATTACTTTTAAACAACGTTGACATTCGAATTGCTTTGGCATTAGAAAAACAAGATTTTTTTCTATTTTTCAATGATTCATTATACATGAAACATTTAACAACTAATCGTAGCATATTAATAGCACATAATACTGTTTTGAAAAAGGCTAACGCAAAATATTTTTATACGAGAAGTGAAATCAAAACATTTACAATTCCAGCTAACAAATCCAACATATTATTGGATAATATATTTATAGGGCAAATACCAAAAGCTCTTGTGTTTTGTATGGTTAATAATGAAAATTTTAATGGTAAAAGATCAAAAAATCCATACCATTTCGATCATCAAAATGTCACACAATTTCAATTATATGTGAATGGAATGCCTACACAAAACTCTGCAATTGAAACCAGTTTTACATCGAATAACAATTGCAATTCTCGTGCATATTGACAATATTTAGCGGAACAGGTATACATCATTCTGATAAAGGCCATCAAATTTCAAAAGAACTATTTTAAAAAGGTTATACAATACTAGCTTTTCATTTATCACCAGATGGTTCTGGATGGTTCTGGTTCCTGAAATGATACATGTCGAAGTTTATTAAACCAAGGAGTAGTAAAGATTGAAGCAACACTCAGTTCTGCATTAACTTCAACATTAACATGAATTGTGTTTGCAGAATTCGATGCCAGTATCGAAATTGATAAAAATCGCAACGTCTACGTAAACATATAAAAGGAAGCTTAATGGACCATCTTTATTTATTTGAAAATGGCATACGCTCTAGTAGATTTATCATTCTGTACGGACGATAACAATACAATATTTGTTAAAAACCTTGCTGTGGCTGG
>OY720441.1:136556788-136701316 GCA_963082915.1 Dolichopus griseipennis
GGCTAACGAACATATATTAAAAATCACGATAGCTCAACAACTAATGACGCTATCTTCATGAAATTTTGTGCTGTAGGTTATTGGTAATGAAACTACGGCGGCGATTGTGTACGGTGAGGAGTGGACAATGGGTTCGGAACTTAGAACTTTTTGATCGAATTTAGGCCAAACTAGCATAATTCCGAAACCAATGAAGATAAAACCTCCAAATTTAGTATCAGGGTGTTGCTTTCGATTCCCTTAGTCTCCTTGAAATTGGAGCCCAATTGGAGTAGTGGGTGGGGACCAGCCACTCAGTTCAGAGGACCTTAAAGCATATTTTCGAAATTGATAAAGATAGTAACTTGAAACAAATGTAGAAGCTGCAAATTTGGCCCATGGGTGTTCTTTACTATTTCCTGCGTGTCCATCTAATTTTGGATCAATTGGAGTAGTGGTTCAGTACCTCTCTTAGACCCCCCAATGTGTAAAAGCTTATCATCGAAATTAATAAAACTAGTAACTTAAAATTAAGATATAACGTTCCAATTGTGTACAAGGGTTAACTAGTATTGAAAGTATGACGGGGACTGCATATGGGCGAAATCGTACCATGGTTTCAGGTCCTGGAACCCTTGAAAAGTTCAATGACTAACAAACATATATCTTAAAAACACCATAACTCAAAAAATAATGCCGCTATTTTGATGAAATTTAAACTCTAGGTTACTAGTAAGGAAAGTACCATGGGAATTGGTTCTGGTCGAGTTTAATTTCGAAGCCAAAGAATATATTTCCTATTTCCTATGTGTCCCCGAAATTTAGACTTAATTGTAGTGGTTCAGCTATGTTCAAGGGTACTTGCTGCATTTATGTAAAACTTATTTTTATATTTAAATGAATTATATGAAAAGGTCTATATTTGTAATTGTATTTTAGAAATATATTTGTTGCATATTTTGCTTTTATAAGCTTTTCTATTAGGTATATAAACTAACCATTTAAAATAATTGCTATTTTGAAAAATTCGGATTATTAAATATATTATGCTTTGATTACTTTTTATCACAAAATTTATTAATTAGAATTTTTTCATTTTGTAATTGAATTGGAATAAATATATTTTCATTTATTTCAATTTTTTTTGTTTTTTAATATTTTTAAATAGATAAATTAGCAAGAATTTGTAATATTTTTTAATAGATAGTGTAATTAGAAAATGTTTTTAAGTATTATAAAGTTAATTTGGTTAGCTATGTATTACGATCAAATAACAACAGCTTTTATGGTGTTAAAATGACTTATGGATATGTCCTTAAATTTGAACCAAATAGGTGTGGGGTATTTCTAAGTCGGTTGCACCGACTGACTGTTTCTTTACTTGTTTAATCTTAAGAAGGCCTTAATAAATACATATAAATACATTGGAGTTGTAATTGATGAAAAACTGAAGTGTGAGGAGCATATTATCTATATATAGAATCTAAGCATATTAATAAATTAGAAAAAAAAATTGTGCCTCTCCTGGGTGCCTTCAAAAGAATTGGAATTATAATGAATAAAAAAACTGCAGATAAGTTATATTATTCTCATATTATTTCGCACATCAGATACAATTTATGTAACTGGTTCAGCTGTTCATTATGGTTGAAAGATAAAATTAGTGTTCTAATAAACAAAGCCATTAAATGCTTATATAAGTACGACTGGCTTACACCAACAAATGAAATTTTTAAACGCACGGAATATCTAAAGTTATCCGAACTCATTATTTTGGAAAAATCTAACCTAATTTTTAAAATAGAAAAAGGTGTGTATAAAAAAAACATCATAATTACCAGAAGAAACAATATTCATAATTACAATAGAAGAAGGTTAAACAATTTAAATGATGCCAAATCTAGAATAGAGTTATCACGAAATAGTTGTCTCTCGGCATCAATAAGGATCTAAAATAAACTGCCGCTGGAGTTAAAAAGAAGTTCAAATTTGGATATATTTATCAAAAAACTGAAGTATTCATTAAATAATAACACTTCATTTGTGGATAGTATAACGCAGGAGTTAAAATTTTTCAACGCTCGTAGCATATATCTGTACGAGATGTTATATTTGTATTTATATAATTATATATGTTTATATATATGTAAATATATTTAATTTTAAATAATTTACTTTGTTGAATAGTATTAGGAAGTAACTGCGATGTTTTATACCAAAACCACAAATAAATAACATACAGATGTCTCAATTCGTAAAAAAAATGACCCCAAGTAATTTTAGCACATAGATGTCGCTACTGTGACCGTTTGGAACTAAAAATTAAATCTATGGTGAAATAAGAAATTGATTAAAAAAATCCAAAATATACCACGCACAAAAAAAAATCTTCTGTGGTAAAAAATTTTACTCACCACTCACTCCATTAGAAATTAAGCGTTGTTATTGTTTTTATTTTTAATTTGGCATAGATGTGGCGTGTCGAGTCGATCACATTTTTATCTATGTGGTAGTTCTACTGAACTTATATAATATATACATAAATAAATAGAATATCGCTGTGTACTTAGATTAGATTATAATAATTTATATATGGATGTGTGGTATAATATTATTATATGAATTATAATATACATACATACAAATATATTAATTGTGTATTCATTTATTATAATATAAGAATAAAATAATAGAAGTTGAAAATTCAAATTCAAAAGTTGAAGGAAATTTTTTTTAAAGGTAAGTAATTTTTTAAGTATATTTTTTTACTACATTATATTATAAGAAGTATATAATTTTAATAATTTTTTATTTTTTATCAGCAATAATTTAAAATGGCTTCGCAAAAACGAATTTGCCATATGTTGAGTTGCAAAGCGGACTCAAACACATTTCCTGACCGACAATTTTTTAAGTTCCCTAAAGAAAATTCAAGGATGTATAGGGAATGGGAGGCTGCAGTAGGAGAATTTAACATGAGAAGAGTTAAAAAATCTCTTACATGCAGCAAACATTTTGAAAGTAGTGATATAGGTACGCTATTATTTTTAAATTTTTTAAATTAATTATTAAAGTAGGTAGCATCTGTAGTATCATTGATTAAGAATTATATATAGATAAACATTTTCATGGTAAAAATTTGTATGAAACTTTTTTCGCATATTTTTTAAAATTCTCTGAAAATCGTTGGCACGAAGATAAATGTATTGTAACTATTTCTATTTTATAGTATACCCTTTATTTTTATTCTCTACATACATGTAACATGATTCAAGAATATGAATACTATGACACTAAAGAAAAGAAAAAAATCGAATAAGAAAAAAAACGAGGAAGTGTGTAGTAGAGTAGATTGTGTCAACTCTGGGATACCCGTATGACCGTAGTATAAACATTATAATATCATCCGATTAATTACTTTTGGCAAAATTTCAAACACTAAGCTTTATTAGGTGTAGTGTAATGCTCATATAAAAGAAGGAGTTGTATGGCACTTACTCGAATCCTCTGCAGTAGACCAACCAACTTTTCCAGTAACTTTGGCCATTACACTTAACTACTTTTGGCAAAATTTCAGATACCCAGCTTTAATAAGTACAGAGTAATGCTCATATAAAACAAGAAGTTATATGGCAGCTACCCGAGCACATTGTGCAAACTGGCTGAATTTCAATGGTGATGACGGTTTTTTTTAAAAATCCGATTTGTTGAAAGTTCCAGAATCCTAGCTCCTTTAATTTTTGAGTTATCGTAATTACGGATGGACAGACGCACGGACATACATAGCTAAATCGATTTATTTTTCAATTCTGATCCGATCCATACACTTGAGTCTATATCTACCCCCCTACTTCTCTGCGTAATAAACGTAATGGCAAATTTAGTATACCCTTTTGACAAATAGTCATACCTGTATAAGCAATGATTTTTTTATTCATAAATTCATAGTTCATTTTTTCGAATTGATTTCGTTTTTTCTAAAACTATTAAATGTATTGTAACTATTTCTATTTTATAGTATACCCTTTATTTTTATTCTCTACATACATGTAACATGATTCAAGAATATGAATACTATGACACTAAAGAAAAGAAAAAAATCGAATAAGAAAAAAAACGAGGAAGTGTGTAGTAGAGTAGATTGTGTCAACTCTGGGATACCCGTATGACCGTAGTATAAACATTATAATATCATCCGATTAATTACTTTTGGCAAAATTTCAAACACTAAGCTTTATTAGGTGTAGTGTAATGCTCATATAAAAGAAGGAGTTGTATGGCACTTACTCGAATCCTCTGCAGTAGACCAACCAACTTTTCCAGTAACTTTGGCCATTACATTTAACTACTTTTGGCAAAATTTCAGATACCCAGCTTTAATAAGTACAGAGTAATGCTCATATAAAACAAGAAGTTATATGGCAGCTACCCGAGCACGTTGTGCAAACTGGCTGAATTTCAATGGTGATGACGGTTTTTTTTAAAAATCCGATTTGTTGAAAGTTCCAGAATCCTAGCTCCTTTAATTTTTGAGTTATCGTAATTACGGATGGACAGACGCACGGACATACATAGCTAAATCGATTTATTTTTCAATTCTGATCCGATCCATACACTTGAGTCTATATCTACCCCCCTACTTCTCTGCGAACTGAAAATTTCTAAATTATTTAAATTTAAGATTTTGAAAATAATTATTTTAGATAATTTAGAAATTTTCAGTTAAAACAAAATTACAATTGATCTCAATTCAACAAAAACCTCTAAAGATTAAAGAATTTAGAAATAGAAATTTGAATACATACATACATCTATACATAAACACTTTATAAAATTTCATAGATTCCATTCGCAACTATGCACTTTGCGAGTTTTAGAAAAATTTATTTATTTAAACAAAAATGAAAAAATCAAAACAAAAAGTTTCCCGTTACAATTTAAACCTCATAAGAAATTGAAAATAAAATGTTTGGTCACCTTCAAATATTCATAAAGGTTATTTGTATTGAGATCTATAAAGTTAGATTTTAAAATAATTATTTTAGAACCTTTATATGCATACATATCTATATAGGTATGTACGATTTAGCTATCTATGTCCGTGCGTCTGTCCATCCGTAATTATGATAACTCAAAAATTAAAGGAGCTAGGATTCTGGAACTTTCAACAAATCGGATTTTTAAAAAAAACCGTCATCACCATTGAAATTCAGCCAGTTTGCACAACGTGCTCGGGTATCTGCCATATAACTTCTTGTTTTATATGAGCATTACTCTGTACTTATTAAAGCTGGGTATCTGAAATTTTGCCAAAAGTAGTTAAGTGTAATGGCCAAAGTTACTGGAAAAGTTGGTTGGTCTACTGCAGAGGGTTCGAGTAAGTGCCATACAATTCCTTCTTTTATATGAGCATTACACTACACCTAATAAAGCTTAGTGTTTGAAATTTTGCCAAAAGTAATTAATCGGATGATATTATAATGTTTATACTACGGTCATACGGGTATCCCAGAATTGATACAAACTACTCTACTACACACTTCCTCGTTTTTTTTCTTATTCGATTTTTTTCTTTTCTTTAGTGTCATAGTATTCATATTCTTGAATCATGTTACATGTATGTAGAGAATAAAAATAAAGGGTATACTATAAAATAGAAATAGTTACAATACATTTATCTTCGTGCCAACGATTTTCAGAGAATTTTAAAAAATATGCGAAAAAAGTTTCGTACAAATTTTTAACATGAAAATGTTTATCTATATATAATTCTTAATCAATGGTAGTATTTACGAATGTAGTATTTCGTTTTTCTTACCTAAATATGTACACAAATTATCATAAAAGTAACTATATTCATGGAATATTGATGTATAATTAAATATTTAGCCAGTTTTTTTAATTTAGTAAAAATTAGTTTATCACGGTTATCATATTTTGGCGAACATTATATAATTAATATATATAATTTGGCGAAAATTATATAAATATATTAGTCAACTATGATTCTAACTTCTTTTTGTTTTGGTTTTTGTTCATATTATATTAGTCGCTGTATGTAAAAATATTCTCGATTGCATTGTATTGTAATAGGAAAAGATTTATGGAAGAGTTTATTTTTTTCTTTCCTAGTATTTTACTTGCATATTCTTCTTATCTCTTAATATTTTTTCAAATTATGTAAAAAAATTTTATATAATTAATCCTGTTAAGTTTCCTTTTTAATTGAATTTTTTTTTCTACATGAATAGGTACTCTATGTATATAATTACTGTATGATACGAAATTTAATTCTTTTAAATTAATATTAAATTTATTAAAATGCAGGTATACGACGTTTAAAAAAAACGCTGTGCCAAAATTTGCGCTAGAGAAATATGAAAATTCATATTTCGAAAATGATGATGCCCTTAATGTTAATCATTTTGATCGAACTTATGCACGAGTTAACTATTTAAAGCCGACACTTCTGAATGATTTGGACGAAAGTGTTGATATTGAAGAATTAAATAGAGCTGCAAGAGTTATAGATTCAAATAAATTCCAAAATGAATTTTTAAAGTGTGAAAATTGCTGCAAACAACAGCACTTTTACATTAATTCATTAAGAAAATTGAAAAAAGAAAAGAAAGTTTTGACAACAAAGTTGAATAACTTTAAAAAAACGAAAAAGGTGCTTTTAAGAAAAATTAGTAGATTGAAGCAGATCAATCAAAATTTAGAAAAAGAAAACCGTTTTCCGTTAGAAAATTTAATTGACCGATTACCCGTAAGTAAAAATTCTAAAATATTTTCTAAATTAATTCTTTCTGACAAAAATAAAAATTTCATGGAGGACGAAAAATGGATTTCTCAAGTTATCTTTTTTCGTTCTTCAGCAGGTTACAACTTTTTAAGGGATCAGCTTGGTTTTCATTTACCACATCCCTCTTCTTTGCACAGATGGATAAAAATCAAAAGTTTGTTACCTGGAATGGACATTAATGTCTATCAGGAATTAAAGAATTACGTTAATTCAAATTTAAATGAAATTGAAAAGGAAGTAGTTCTTATTTTCGACGAAATGAGTATACAAATGAATTTATCATATAATAAACATAAGGAAATAATAGAGGGTTTTGTAGACTACGGGAAAAATACAAGATTAAATGAATGTGCAAAGTCGGTTTGTGTATTCATGGTTAGGAGTATTTGTGGGAAATTTAAGCAACCATTATACTATGTTGCTTGTCCAGGTAGTATACCAAAATGTCAACTCGAGTTAGAGTTATATAAATGTCTGGAGATTTCCAAAAATCTTCAATTAAATGTCAGAGCTATTTGTTGCGACCAAGGTCCAACTAACCGTAGTCTTTTCGCTAGTTTGAATATTTCACAAAATAATTCCAGTTTCTTATATAAAGACCAAATAATTTATTTTATGTACGACATTCCTCATCTTTTTAAGAGTGTTAGAACCAATTTAAATAAACATAATTTATTTACTAGTGATGGGGAAATAAGCTGGAAAGTACAACTTAGAAAAAACAAATACTACCAAAATGTGCCCTAAATTAACTAATGCACATATTAATCCTACAAATTTTCAAAAAATGAGTGTCAAAAAACTTAGAAAAAACAAATACTACCAAAATGTGCCCTAAATTAACTAATGCACATATTAATCCTACAAATTTTCAAAAAATGAGTGTCAAACTAGCTACACAAGTTTTAAGCAGAAGTGTTGCTTGTGGAATCGAAGCTCTTATAGCATTAAATAAATTTCCACTTAATATCAAAAAGTTTGCAAAACCAACAGCGGAATTCATTAAAAAGATGAATAAACTTTTTGATGTGTTGAATGGGAACCCACCACTTCAGCGAAATGAATATAATTTTAGTTTTCTTAGAGAAATGAGAGAATATATTTTAAATATTAAACCAATGGGTCCTGCAAGAGAACCTTTTTGTTTTAAAGGTCTGGTAATCACAATTGACAGCGTTCTCAAACTAACTGCAACATTATTTTCGTCTAATGACAATATTTTTTATATTTATGCCAATAAGTTGAACCAAGATCCACTCGAAAATTTATTTGGTAAGTTGAGGGCTAGAAATATTAATAAAAACAATCCGAGTGTTGCCGAGTTTAGCTCCTCATTTGCCAAAATAATTTCTTTAAACATTCTGTTTAAATCAAAATTTTCAAGTTGTGAGGAAGACGATTGTGATTTCCTTCGCCTAGATTGGGATATAGTTTTGCAAAATACTGAAGAAACTTCTTTCAATTTATCCAATGGGAATGAACTATCTGAACAAAGCGATGATATTCAAATTGGCGACATTGAAAATAATATGAACGTAGGTAATAACACAATAGCAGTAGAGGTACCTAATATAATCGATGTTGCAACAAGGTACTTTGCGGGGTACTGCATTTTCAAAATGTTCAAAAAAATAGGTAAAAATTGTGAAAATTGTTCTAACGAAATGTTAAAAAACAAAAATAATTATAATTTAACAGAAATTCTTATAAAATTAAAAGAATATGAAACTTCAACCAATTATCCAATTTTATCATGGCCTTCAGAAAAGTTCTTTCAAATATGCCGCTTGCACGTAAGTGTCTTTTCTCAATATTTTCAAAAAACACCGTTCGTACGAAACTTAAAACAAAATATCGTCAAACAATGCGAACAAAAAATAAATTTTCATTTTCCCGATTGGTTTCAGAAAGATAATAGTTGCTATGAACATAGAGTCTTATGTACTGATTTCTTAATTCTAGTTTTAATTTGGAAAAATAGCAAGTGGGTTTTGGACAAGAAACAAAATCAAGTTCAAAATAAAAAATTAAGAAATCCAATGCATATTTAATTGTCTGTCCGTATTTTTAGCAATCTGTATTCGTCAGTTTGTCTGTCTGTTTAAAAAATAATAAAGAATATCAATTAATTTTTGTCTGTCTGTCTTTCCGTCAATCTTCATTCCCATGTGTTTTTTGGTCTGCCTAAGAAAACTAAAAGGAATTTTTAAACTATAATAAAAAAATAAATTCATTTTAATTGTCTGTCCGTCTGTTTATCTATCTGTACATCAGTCTGTTTGTGTGTCTATCTAACAAATAATAAAAAACAACTGCTCTTCTGTTTTTCAATTTATAAGTACATATATACACATATATATATATATATATATATAATGTATTATTATATGATTTTTTCATTTGAATTCATTTGTTTTTTATCTGTCTATTGTCATTTATCCATCAGTGTGTTTGTCTGTCTGATATTTACGAATGATTAACAGCTAAGAGCTATTTTTTTTTTTGTTTCCCTTATATTAAGTACATAGCTAAATTTCTTTAATAAATAATTTCCATAAAACATTAAGGCACAGCAATTTTTTTTAAGGTCGTAACTCGTAAGTATATTTATCTATTGGTTTGAGATTAATTATGTTTTAAATTTTGTTTTATTTTTTATTATTTATTTTGTATATATAATTGTGAAATAATTATTTTTAAATTTATTTTTACATTTTTTTTTTTACTTTTTTATTTGTGAATAATTATGATGGCTGTTTTTATTTTTATTTTGAATTGTTTTTTAAATTTTTTTGTTTGCATATTTTATTTAATTTATAATAATAATAAGGGTTTTTTATGCCAAATGGAATTTTATTACATACATTATGTATTTTGAATTATTAATCATTAATCAATAATTTCCACTTGGCTTTTTCCCTTTATAAATAAAATTTAAATTAAAAGGAATAACAATGTAGTTTTTTTATCAAATTTTATAGGTACTTTATTAGGTGCTGAGTGCTGACTACATTTAGAATTTACGCATAATAATTTTACTTAATCGTAGATTATGTATCATTATTTATAGGTGAAGTTTACACTGAATTAAATTCTGAACTTTATTATAATTTTGACTTTTAAAAGAAAAAAATATACCTACACAGTTGTTTCGGCTTTTTTCGTTTTATTAAAAAAAATAAAATAGAAATTGAATTTTTGAGTTGATTGGGTTTTTTTTATTTAGAGAAAAGTAAATTAATTTATGGAAAAATTGAAAAAAAAATTTTTCAGATAGGTATCAATTTACTTTTCTCTTAAGTATGTACGCACTCACATATTTATTTTTATTTCTCAACAAAAATCTATTCAGTTTACCTATTAACAATTAACAAACATCTATACCCGGTGTACGGGATTTGAATTTTTCACACTAAATAATCTATTTTGCTCTTATAAAAACTTATAAATTTAGACTATTCTTCAGTTACATTTGCTAGACAAAATTAAAATTTCGTTGTTTGTCCTTCGCTATAACTCTATATATATTACGGCAAAGAGATATGCACATACATATGGATGCCTGTATGTAGGTATATCAAAAATTTTAAAACTCTTATTTTTTTAAAACAAAGCAAAAAATTTTTATATATTTCATAGTAAAAAAAATAACACAAAAAAAACAAAAACAAAAGCAATAAAAACTATACAACATCCATATAAAAATTGTAAATTGGCTTATTAAAAAAAACATATTCATTCAAAAGTAATATTTTCATCTATTTGTGTTTTTTAATTTATAAACACATGCAAATACTTATACCACCTTATACGATGAGTGGTGAAAGTAAAAGGTATTTTTGCCTATGGTGTAATTTTAAATAAATTATTTCAATTTTATTTTATTCTAAAACCAATTTTGTCAATTCGTTTCGATCTTAACTAATTTTAATAAAATGTCTTAGATCAATGTCTATTAAAAATTAATGGACCTTAAGAAATGGAACACTTTTTAGCACATTTTCAAAAAATTTTGTAAAAATGTGCCTATATAGCTTCACTCTGTCCGTCCGTCCGTCCGTCCGTCCGTATGTTTACAAAAACTTTTACACCGTTTGAAATAGAGAAAAGAAATTTTAACCATGGGTAGTTTTTGCAAAAAAAATAATTTCGTAGAAGAATTTTTTTCTGTAGCCCCACCCACCTGTTACGGGGCTTCAGCCCCCCAAAGTTGGAAAAAGCCCTATATTTAAATTGTTATAACAAGAGTTCTGTTACATATATTTTCAATCTGAAAACGGCAAATGATAGCTGGTTTCATAAACTTTATAAATTTTTACAAGGCAAATGTTTAGGGTTGCCATACGGTACTAAAATTTAACATTACGCAAAACTCGATTTTCGCAAAATTTTTGGTCACACATATCTTCTGAACGGTTCAAGCTAGAGTCTTGAAATTTTGGGAGAAGTTAGATCCTAAAAAAATAGTAGGAGTCAGTTAACAAAATTTTTTTGTCAAGGCCCCTGCTTAGGAGCTATAAGAGCCCGCAAATTGAAATTATGCTATTTTTAAGCACCTGTAACTTGAATACCTGTCCAATTTTTTTTTTATTAATATACAAAATTTAAAGGTCCAACATCATATTTTAACATATGTTAAAGGTTTTTCTTAAATTTAAAAGGGGTTCCTTAAATTGAAGAAAGTGTCTCTCAGTTTTACCCATTTTTGCTTAGATAATAAAATTCTAAGTAAAATTCCAAATTTTTGTGTAATTCACAATTTAATTCCTAGAACTTAAAAAACTAGAGGTTGAGGGGGGGGGGGGGGAAGTTGAAGTTTGAGACTTGAGAAATTTGGCAACCTTCCCCATTGAAGGGCTATAACAACTTTTAAATAAAAAATTTACTGTTAGCAGTAAATTTTATAAGTCAGTAGTAACTATTTCCAAGTAAATATTTCCAAAGTTAAACTCATTATGTAATACAATATAGTTTTGAAAATGTGCTTTTTTAAAAACCCTTGGTTTTTTTTCATCACTTGTTTTGTATGGAATGAGACATCTGTTTGTAGTTATTTATTTGTGCCAAAACTATAAGTTTTGTTTATATCACAGTTAGAAAAAAAAAAAAACAAGTAAAGAAACAGTCAGTCCGGGCAACCGACTTAGAAATACCCTACACCTATTTGGTTCAAATTTAAGGACATATCCATAAGTCATTTTAACACCATAAAAGCTGTTATTAATTTGATCGTAAGACATAGCTAACCAAATTAACTTTATAATACTAAAAACATTTCCTAATTACACTATCTATTAAAAAATTTTACAAAATCTTACTAATTTATCTATTTAAAAATATTAAAAAACAAACAAACTTGAAATAAATGAAAATATATTTATTCCAATTCAATTACAAAATGAAAAAATTCTAATTGTTAAATTTTGTGATAAAAAGATAATCACAGCCATAATATATTTAATAATCCAAATTTTTAAAAATTGCAATTATTTTAAATGGTTAGTTTATATACCTAATAGAAAAGCTTAGCTTATAGCTTATAAACGCAAAATATGCAATAAATGTACTTCTAAAATACAATTACAAATTTTTAACTTTTCATATAATTCATTTAAATATTCAAATAAATTTTACATAAATGCAGCAAGTACCTTTGAACATAGCTGAACCACTACAATTTAGTCTAGATTTCGGAGACACATAGGACATAGGAAATATATTTTTGGCTTTGAAATTAAACTCGACCAGAACCAATTCGCATGGTACTTTCATTACTAGTAACCTAGAGTTTAAATTTCATCAAAATACCGGCATTATTTTTTGAGTTATGGTGTCTTTAAGATATATGTTTTTTAGTCCTTGAACTTGTCAAGGGTTCCAGAACCCGAAACCATGGTACGATTTCGCCGATATGCAGTCCCGTAATACTTTCAATACTAGTTAACCCTTGTATACAATTGGAATGTTCTATCTTAATTTTAAGTTACTAGTTTTATTAATTTCGATGTTAAGCTTTTACACATTTGGGGGTCTAAGAGAGGTCCTGAACCATCACTCCAAATGATCCCAAATTAGGGGGGCACGGAAGAAATAGTAAAGAACACCCTGGGCCAAATTTGAAGCTTCTACATTTGTTTCAAGTTACTATTTTTATTAATTTCGAAAATATGCTTTAAGGTCCTCGGATCTGAGTGGCTGGTCCCCGACCCACTAGTCCAATGGGGCTCAAATTTCAAAGACACTTACGCAATAGGAAGGGACACCCTGATACCAAATTTGGAGGTTATATCTTCATTGGTTTCGGAATTACGCTAGTTTGGCCTAAATTCGATCAAAAAGTTCTCAGTTCCGAACCCATTGTCCAATCCTCACCGTACGTAATCACCGCCGTAGTTTCATCACCAATAACCTACAGCACAAATTTCATGAAGATAGACTCATTAGTTGTTGAGTTATCGTGATTTTTAATATATGTTCGTTATCCCTGACACCGACTAAAAGGTCCAGAATCCGAACCCATGGGTGATTTCGCCCTTATACAGCCCGCGCTTTACTTATAGTACTAGTTAAGTTGTACACAATTTGAACGGTCTATCTTAATTTTAAGTAAATATTTATAGTAATTTCGATTATAAGCTTTTAAAACTTGGGAGGTCTGAGAGGGGTACTGAACCACCTCTCCAATTGATCCCAAATTAAGGGAACACGCAAGAGATAGTAAAGAACACCCTTGTGGCAAATTGGAAGCTTCTACATTTTTTCAAGTTGTTATCTTTATTAATTTTAAAGATATGCTTTAAGGTCTTCGGAAATGTGTGGCTGGTCCCCGACCCACTACTCCAATGAGGCCCAAATTCCCAAGACACTTCGGAAATGGGAAGGGACACTCTGATACCAAATTTGGAGGTTCCATCTTCATTGGTTTCGTAATTATGCTCGTTTGGCCTAAATTCGATCAAAAAGTTCTAGGTTCCGAACCCATGGACCAATCCCGACCTTACGGAATCCCCGAAGTAGTTTCATTACTAGTAACCTAAAGCACAAATTTGATGAAGATAGCGTCATTAGTTGTTGAGTTATCGTGATTTTTTATATATGTTTGTTAGCCCTTCCATCGATTAAAAGGTCCAAAATCCGAACCCATGGGCCGATTTCGCCCATATGCAATCCCCGGCGTACTTTCAGTCTTAGTAATCTACAGTTAAAATTTCATCAAGATAGCTCCATTATTTTTTGAGTTATCGTGCCTACGGACGGACGGACGGACGGACGGACGGACTGACGGACGGACGGACGGACATGGCTATATCAACTAAGGCGGTCACGCTGATCACAAATATATATACTTTTCCATATCTAGCTCGCTTCCTTTAGGTGGTTACAAACACCATACCAAAGTTAATATACCCCTTTACCTATTCTATAGGTGTAGGGTATAAAAAAACAAAAAAACAAAAAAAAAATGTTAAAGCTTAAGAAAAAAAAAAAAAACCAAAATAAAATGTAAAAACATATATATATCACTAAGTAAATTTTTAACAATAAAAAAAAAAAGTTTGTAAAATTTTTTACAGCACATCTTTGCAATAAATTTTCTGTGTTATGATGGTGAGGGCAAATGGTGATGTAATTTCTTAGTTTCTGTAGAGATGGAATTTTGTTATCTAAATTGATAACTTTTACTGAATTTGAAATAAAAGTGTCTAAAAGTTGCTTTTTTTTAAGACCTTTTACATAAACAACATCAAATATAGTTTTTAAATGTTCCTCAAAGACATTTTTAACTTTTAACTCTATAAAGCCATCATTCCAATCCATGTTATTTTTGTTTTACTCATTTTGTCGTTTAACATCACTATTTAACTCTTCAAATGAGTAGGGTGCTTTAAATATAAAAAAACAGCTATTAAACCATCAGCTATCAAAGAAAATTCTTTCAAAAAATATTGTTTGTTATTTCCAATAACAAATTGTAAATCAACTATAGCTTTTCTGCTACCACTGTTGGTACTGCTGCTGTTGTTGTTGTTGTTGTTGTTGCTATTCATTTTGTTATTTATTATAATAAAAAAAAAACTAATAACCTAGCCTTTTATTTATAACTCTGATTTCATAAACAAAAGTGGGGATACCTAGATATACTACATAAACAAAAGTGGGGATAATTAGATATACAATAGAGCAGTAAATTTTTAAAACTATTAACGGACCTTCACAGACCGTTTCGGACCTTCACAAACCGTTTCGGACCTTCATAGACCGTTTCGGATCTTCAAAGACCGTTTCGGACCTTCACAGACCGTTTCAGACCTTCACAGACCGTTTCGGACTTTCATAGCCGAACTAGTCTTGAATACAGGACCCTCGCGTGAAGAGGCCCCCTTAACACCATCATAAGTATCTCCAAAAAAAAAAATTTTTCCTCTTCTTTCAAAATCAATAAAAAAAAAAAAAAATAAATAAAACAAATTAAATTTAAGGAAAAAAATTTTTTAATATTTAAAAAAATTTTTCCTTCGATTCAATCGTTGGAATTAATTCAAATAATGCCATATTTTGTTTGTCTTTATCCCGTCCCAAAAATTTTAAATAAAACTGCGCTCTAATTCCGGTTCGTTTGTTACTTTTTTTGAAAACCTGTCCGGTATGAAAAATATAATTTTTTCATTGGTTATTGGATCTTCTACCTCGCAAAGCACCACCGTTTGACCACTTTTCGTCTCTAGAAAGCGCCAGGAAATCACCTCGTATATTTTATTTTTCTGTAAAATATCAATATTTTGATATTTTTCACCACCTGAACCCACTCCCAATTCCATTAAATTTTTTAAAAAACCCGACGAACCAGCCTAATTAAAAATAGAAAATAGAAAAATAAAAAAAAAAAAATATCTTACCATATTGTTTGTAATATTATGTACTCTTAAAATAAATTAAATAATTTTTAATGATAGTAAAGGAAAATTGTTGTCTTTATTATGACTTCCTTACTCTCATTAACTCATTATGCAATTATGCAATGAGAGTAAAATCAGATTATTATAATTTTTTTTTTTTTTTTTTTTTTTAATTTAGCATTCTAATATGATACAACATTGTTGTTGCAGTATTTGAAAAATATTCTATAAATTAAAAAGTTGTGAAGGCTGCTGCAGCTGCGCGCGGCATCAAAAACATCTTTTTATAGATTTATTTGATTTGATGATTAGAGAATAGCTATGCTGGTGCGCCATTTTAAAAAAAGTTAATATGGTAATACGATGCAACATTATTGTAGTATTTGAAAAATATAATAAAAATTAAAAAGTTTTCCAGGATATTGAAGCTGATGTAATGTATCAACAACTTTTTATAAATTTATTTGATTTTATAATTAGAATAATAAGCTTTCTATAAAAAAAAAAAAATAGTTAATATGCTAATAAGATGCAACATTGTTGCAGAATGAAATTCATATTGGGCTTTTTAAATCTATTTATCCGGAGGTTTTAAAAAGTAATAATGATGATGAAGCGATATTAAATCCATCACACTTTTTAGAAAAGGCTCAAACCAATATCATTGAATTGTTGAGACAATCACTAAAAAAGCACATTTGTCCTTAAGGCAAATCTTGAACTTTTCGGCGAATATATAAAACCAACCAAAGAAGAGTTTCAAAATATATCAATCAAATCTTTTCAAACTCGAATGGTTAGCATTACACAGGCAGACGATCTTAATAATTTTTTTGAAAATGCTAAAGACGTTATTCAACAACAAGCAGAAGACTTCAAAGAAAAGACTAGTGGCTGGACATTGATTAGAATTTCACACGTGGAATTAAATATTAATAAATATGAACCAATCCGCGTTTCTAGTTATATTAAGTTACCAAAAAACATAGAAGATAAAAAAAGCCAGCATTAATATCCACAATAATGTAATCGACAATAATGATAATTGTGCCTAACAAACCTTCGCTGAAAGTGCAAATCGAACATCTTCATACAAAATTATTAACATTTCTCAACCCATAGTCAACCTTGAGTTTGGTGATGTTTTACAACTTAATTTTGGCAATATGCAATTTTCAGGTAAATTGTCTGAATTAAATTTATTCCAACAACTTAATAATGACATAAGCATAAATTTGTTTAGATTGGAAGTCATGAACAAGAAATATGAGGTTGTAGGGCCATTTTATTTAACAAAATGTGAAAAAAGGTTTCATGTCAATTTATTGCTTTTGGAAAGGGATGAAAAATTTCATTTTGTTTACATAAAACATTTATCGAGATTGATAAGTCGATCTGTAACAAGGAATACTCATCAAATTTATATTTGTAATATGTGCTTGCCACATTTCTATACATTACAACAATGTGACTTACACAAACCCGAATGCAATGAAGTAGTTACAAAGCTTCCGTCTGTTGAAAAAAATACACTGGAGTTTAAGAATTATCAACAACAATTGAAAACACCTTTTGTTATTTGTGCCGATGCTGAGAGTATTTTATAACCAATTGCAACATCCAATTCTGATCCCATGATGTCTTCAACAACAAACATTCATCAACATGTTCCAGTAGCTTTCTCTCACTACATTAAGTGTTCTTTTGATGATAGTCTAAGTTGTTTCAAAGAATTTGTTGGCGCTAACTGTGCTAAGGAATTTATCCAATCATTGACAGAAACATGCAGTGAATTATATTCAACCTTCTTTATGAGTTCAAAGCCTATGAATCCGCTAACACTGGATGAGCAGCTGCAACAATTGGTTCAAGAAACGTGTCACATATGTAATAAGCATTTAGATTTTAATAATAGAATTAGAGACTATTGCCACTTTACTGGTAATTATAGAGGTCCTGCTTATTCTTATTGCAACTTATTGTATAGACGATCAAATTTTTTCCCAATATTTTTTCACAACTTTTCCGGCTATGATTGTCATCTTTTATTTAAAGAGCTAAACGCAGTGAATGGACATACTGGTGTCATTCCTTTGAATAAAGGACGTCATACTTCATTATCTAAAAAAAATTACAATTCATTAAATTAGAAACAAAAATTATCATTCATTTTATTTACGTTTTCTCGATAGCTTCAGATTTATGGCTTCTAGTCTTGATTTAATGTGTAAAAATTTAAATGAAAACGATTTGTTTCATATAAAAGAAGAATTAAATAATAATGAAAAATTTAAACTTATGACTCGAAAGGGAGTTTTTCCCTATGAGTATTTAAATTCCATTGAACGACTTGATGCATGTTTACCGTCACAAGACAATTTTACCAATCAAATGACAAACACACCATGTTCCGATGAAGACTACATTTATGCAGTTAATGTATGGAATACGTTTAAATGTCAAAATTTATGGGACTATCTAAAACTTTACCTTAAAACATATGTACTTATTTTGACTGATGTTTTTGAAAACTTTCGAAAAATATGCTCCAAAATCTATTCTTTAGATCCTGCAAATTTTTACACTACACCAGGTTTGTCATGGGCGGCTATGTTAAAATACACTGATATTAAATTAGAGTTATTAACTGATGTTGAAATGTATAATTTTTTTAAAAAAGGGATACGTGGTGGAATTAGTCAATGCTCACTTAGACATTCAGTGGCAAATAATTTATGGGGGGATATTATAAACAAAATGAACCTTCTAAATACATTGTATATGAAGATGCTAACAATTTATATGGATGGGCAATGATCCAATATTTACCACATAAAGATTTTCAGTGGGTTGATACTCCTGAAAATATTGATGTGCTTTCAGTTGCCGATGATTCGCAAACTGGTTACGTTTTGGAAGTGGATTTAGATTACCCTCAACATCTACATGATTTGCACAATGATTTCCCTTTTTGAGCTGAAAACAAAGTTCCATCGTAACGTAAAATTCCTAAACTGTTAGTTGACTTACCAAACAAACTTAAATATATTATACATTATCGAAACTTAAAACAGTGTCTTCGAAGTGGCTTGATTCTCAAAAAAATTTATAAAATAATAAAATTCACACAAACCAATTGGTTAAAAAAATATATTGATTTAAATAACCAACACAGGTCAATAGCTAAAAATGTTTTTGAAATGATTATTTTAAATTAATGAATAATGCTGTTTTTGGTAAAACAATGGAAAATATAGATAAAAGAAAAAATGTCAAAATAGCTACCTCTTGGGAAAGTCAAAATAGAACTTTAGGTGCTCGAGCGTTAATAGCAAAATCAAATTATCATAGCCACTCTAGATTTACTGAAAACTTGATAGCCATTCGGCGTATCATACAAATATATATTATGACAAACCTATATATTTAGGATTTACGGTATTCGAACAATCTAAAATTCTTATGTATGATTTTCATTATGATTATATTAAACCTAAATATAGTGGGAAGGTTTTTTTTAAATTATACAGACACTGACAGTTTCATTTATACTATACAAACAGATGATTTTTACGCTGATGACATATTTAAGTAAATACCAAAACGTTTTGATACATCAGATTATCCGTCTGACAATTTATTTAATTTTCCTCTAATGAATAAAATGGTTGTGGGTCTTTTTAAAGATGAATTTAATGGAAAAATTGTTCTGAATTTATTGGATTAAAATCTAAAATGTATTTTCTTCAAAAATATGAAAATAAAACCATTAAAAAAGCTAAAGGAATAAAGAAATATGTTGTCAATTCCTTAACATTAGATAATTATAAAAATTCATTGTTAAAAAATCAAACTAGTTTAAAAGAAATGAAAATATTTAGATCACATTTACATACAATTTATACACAAAATTTAAATAGAGTAGCTTTAAGTTCATTAGATAATAAAAGATATGTAACTGAAGATAATATAAAAACATATGCTTGGGAGCATTATGCCATTTAGCAGTTGTTGTACAAAAAAAAACACAACAAAAAATCATGTTAGCTTAATAAAAAATCACAATTATGTTTAAATAAATAAAAAAAATATTATACACACATTAAATTTGTTTTTCAATTTTAATTTTAACATTGATATTAGTTTTGTATTTTAACTTTATATTTAAACCAAACTTTAAAAACTAGCACGCACAATATCTTAAGCTTATTACTGTTTTAATTTGAAATTTAAACATAACTGATATCCTAACCACCAAGCCTAATTTAAAATACTCATAGACTAAAACTAGCTTAAGCTTATTATTGTTTTAATTTGAAATTTCAACATAACTGATATTTAAAAAACTTTTCATATCTAATTAAGAATATTCAGCTCAATAGCTTAAGCTTATTTTTTTTAATTTATAAAACTTTTTTTTAATTTTCACGGAAATATTAAATCAAGCTTAAACTTTGATAATATTAACTTTGTATTTAAACCAAACTTTAAAAACTTTTCATATTTAATTAAGAACAATAAGCACAATATCTTAAGCTTATTACTGTTTTAATTTTAAATTTAAACATAACTGATATCCTAACCGCCAAGCTTAATTTAAAATACTCAAAGACTCAAACTAGCTTAAGCTTATTCTTGTTTTAATTTGAAATTTAAACATGACTGATATTTAAAAAAACTTTTCATATCTAATTAAGAATATTCAGCTTAATAGCTTAAGCTTATTTTTTTAATTTATAAAACTTTTTTTAATTTTGGCGGAAATATTAAATCAAGCTTAAACTTTGATAAATTAACTTTGTATTTAATCCAAACTTTAAAAAACTTTTCATATGTAATTAAGAACAGTAAGCACAATATATTAAGCTTATTTTTAAACATAACTGATATTTAAAAAACTTTTCATAGCTAATTAAGAATATTCAGTTCAATAGCTTAAGCTTATTTTATTAATTTACTAGCAGATTTACCCGGCCTTGCCCGTCAGCGTGAAAATTGTAGAAAAGCCAGTTTCGGCCAATTTTTCGAAATACTGCTTTGGTTAAAAAGAAAGCCTCAAAAATATAATTGTGAAGTACCGTTAAGCCATTTTTATAGGTTTTTTCGTTATTTTGCTATAAATTCGAAAAGGTTTAACCGATTGACTTCAAATTTTCTATATGTGTTCCTCTTTGAGAATGGAGTTCACTCAATTAACAGATTTGTGAATTTGTTAACCCTTGCCACCCGACAATTGTCCAAAAGAAAATTTGAGAAGAATATTACGTCCAATTTTGCAAAATATTGCTTGGTTAGAGGCTCAAAAACAGGTTTGTTCAGTTTCGTTAACCCATTGCAGCACAGCTGCGTTCTACAGATTTTTTCGTTACTTTACTCTTAAGCAGAAACGGTTGGACCAATTAATTTTAAATTTTGTATGCGTACATGTATATTCTCCAACGATTTTTCAAAAAAAAAATTTTGCAAGTAAATTCCGTCCAATTTTTGAAAGTAGGTAAAATTTCTTTGAATTAGGGGAATGTTTAAAACAATGTTTTGTCGAGTTCTTTTAACCGATTGCGAAACAAAAACTTTATATAATTGTTTTCTCTGATTATCTCTAATTTTTCTATACGTGGTGCTTCTTGACAATTTGGGGTGTGTTTCCGGCGAATATTGTTAACTGAATTAAAGTTTTTTTTTTTATTATTATTTAATAATTATGAAAAGTTTCAAGTAAAAATTAATCCTTTAAACAAATAAAATTCATAGAAAACTTTATGGCCTCTGGAAAACTTTTTGCAGCCTCTCTTCTGGACTGCAAAATCAACCTGTAAAATTGGACACAAATTGGGAACACAAAATTTTTTGGAAGCCCGCCAGGCCGAAATGGTTTAATTCATTCCAACCAAATTTATACAACTAATTCCGGTTGCTAAGAGGAACTTTTGTGCAAAATTTCAAATCAATCGGTTAAACTGTTTTGACTCGTCATGCAAAAAACGGAAAAGCTTAAAACGGCTCTGGAGCCGCAATCTGTTGACTTATAAAAATGTGACATAGCCTATGCCACCCCCCGAGCTCTCAGAATTATTCCTTTGAAATTTTGTGACAATCGGACCAGTTGTTTTCACGTGAATCCTGGACAAACAAACAAACAAACAAATTTTTTTCCTTTATATATTAGACTAGCAGATTTACCCGGCGTTGCCCGGAAGCTTGCAAATTGTAAAAAAGCAAGTTACAGCTATTTTTTTGAAATACTACTTTTCTTATAAATGAAGCCACAAAGAAATATTTGTGGAGTTCCGTTAATCCATTGTGGCCCAACAGCTTTTTATAGGTTTTTTTGTTGCTTTGCTGTATATTAGAAATGATTTAACCGATTAACTTCAAATTTTGTATATGTGTTCTTCTTTGAAAATAAAGTTCACTTTACTAACAGATTTGGAAGTTGTTAACCCCTACCGACCCGACGATTGTTCAAAAAAATTTTGTAAGTAAATTACGTTCAATTTTTGAAAGTAGGTACAACTTCTTTGAATTAGGGGAATGCTTAAAAAAATGTTTTGTCGAGTTCTTTTAACCGATTGCGAAACAAAAACTTTAAAAAACAGTTTGCAAAACAGTTTGAACGATTATCTCTAATTTTTCTATACATGGTGCTTCTTGACAATTTGGTGCTCCTTGACGACAGAGTTCAGGATGGTAGGTCTCCGACGAATAATGTTAACTGAATTAAAATCACTATAGGTCAAAAGGGTATACTAAATTTGACATTATGTCATTATAATATGTCAATAGTAGTTTTCTTGAATTGCCAACGTTTGAATAAAATATAGTCGATGGTTGAGAAAAGGTTTAGAAATCTGCTTTTCAACTTATATTTTGTTTAGTACTTACCAGAAAGTTTTACTAAGCTCTTCCTCGTTTTTTTTAAGATTTTATGATTTAAATGTAGGCTTCTTTTTTGGAAAAACTGTTTTAAAATACTATGTATTTAAGCATTATATATACGAAATTGAATTTTTTGATTTTTAGATTTCATTTGAAGAAAACTGCAATTTCACACTGAAATCTTCTTTTAAAAAAACAACAACTGCAAAGTAGATAAAGGACAAAGATTTACGAAAAAATGTGGAGAAGTAAAATGCTATGTTATTTAATTTTAAAGATATTTTTATTCGGATACTTTATTAGCTTTATTTTTATTATTATTAATATTATCTCATTTAGCTTTTAACTATTTGAGGAAAAAAATTAGTCTTAATAATTAAGTGAGCTTTTGGAATACCAAAAATTTACAAAAAAAATCGTGATTTTTTATATATGTTCGTTAGCCCTTCGATTGACTAAAAGGTCCAGAATCCGAACCCATGGGCCGATTTGGCTCATATGCAATCCCCGCCGTACTTTCAGTCCTAGTAACCTACAGTTAAAATTTTGTCAAGATAGCTCCATTATGTTTTGAGTTATCGTGCCTACGGAAGGACGGACAGACGGACGGACGGACGGACATGGCTATATCGACTCAGGAGGTCACGCTGATCACAAATATATATACTTTTCCATATCTAGCTCGCTTCCTTTAGGTGGTTACAAACACTATACCAAAGTTAATATACCTCTTTACCTATTCTATAGGTGAAGGGTATAAAAATAGTAACGTAAAATTAAAATAGAACGTTCAAATTGTGTACAAGGGTTAACTAGCGCTTAAAGTTTAGCGTGGACTGCATAAGGGCGAAATCAGCCCAAGAGTTCGGATTCTAGACCTTCTAATCGGTTTCAGGGCTAACGAACATATATAAATAATCACGATTACTCAACAATTAATGACGCTATCTTCATGAAATTTGTGCTATAGGTTATTGGTAATGAAACTACGACGGCGATTGCGTACGATGAGGATTGGACAATGGGTTCGGAACTTAGAACTTTTTGATCGAATTCAGGCCAAACTAGCATAATTCAGAAACCAATGAAGTTAGAACCTCCAAATTTGGTTTCAGGATGTCGCTTTCGATTTTTTTAGTGTCCTTAAAATTTGAGCCCAATTGGAGTAGTGGTTGTGGACCAACCACTCAGTTCCAAAGAACTTAAAGCATATTTTCGAAATTAATAAAGATAGTAACTTGAAACAAATGTAGAAGTTTCAAATTTGGCACATGGGTGTTCTTTATTATTTCCTGCGTGTCCCTCTAATTTTGTACCTTTCTTAGACCTCCTAATGTGCAAAAGTTTATCATCGAAATTAATAAAACTAGTAACTTAAAATTAAGATAGAACGTTCCAATTGAGTGCAAGGGTTAACTAGTATTGGAAGTATGACGGGGACTGCATATGGGCGAAATCGTACCTTAATTTCGGATTCTGGAACCCTTGAAAAAATCAAGGGCTAACAAACATATATTTTAACAAGTAGAGAAACAGTCAGTCGGTGCAACCGACTTAGAAATACCCTACACCTATTTCGTTCAAATTTAATGACATATCCATAAGTCATTTTAACACCATAAAAGGTGTTACTAATTTGATCGTAAGACATAGCTAACCAAATTAATTTTATAATACTAAAAACATTTTCTAATTACACTATCTATTAAAAATCATTACAAATTCTTCCTAATTCATCTATTTAAAAATATTAAAAAACAAAAAAACTTGAAATAAATGAAAATATATTTATTCCAATTCAATTACAAAATGAAAAAATTCTAATTAATAAATTTTGTGATAAAAAGGTAATCGAAGCATAATATATTTAATAATCCAAATTTGCAATTATTTTAAATTGTTAGTTTATATACCTTATAGAAAAGCTTATAAACGCAAAATATGCAATAAATGTATTTCTAAAATACAATTACAAATTTAGATCTTTTCATATAATTCATTTAAATATAGAAATAAATTTTACATAAATGCAGTAAGTACCTTTGAACATAGCTGAACCACTACAATTAAGTCTATATTTCGAGGACACATAGGAAATAGGAAATATATTCGTTGGCTTCGAAATTATACTCGTTCAGCCTCAAATCGATCAAAAGCTTCTAGAATCCGAACTTATTGACCTAACTCGACCAGAACCAATTCCCATGGCACTTTCAGTACTAGTAACCTAGAGTTCAAATTTCATCAAAATAGCGGCATTAATTTTTGAGTTATGGTGTTTTTAAGGTATATGTTTGTTACCACTTGAACTTTTCAAAGCTTCCACAACCCAAAACCATGGTACGATTTCGCCCATATGCAGTCCCCCTCATACTTACTTTCAATACTAGTTAAACCTTGTACACAATTGGAACGTTCTATTTTAATTTTAAGTTACTATTTTTATTAATTTCGATGATAAGCCTTTAAACCTTGGGAGAACCACCACTCCAATTGATTATAAATTAAGGGAACACGTAGGAAATAGTAAAAAACACCCTTGTACCAAATATGAAGCTTCTACATTTGTTCGAAACCATGTGGATGGTCCCGACCCACTACTCCAATTGGTTCCAATTTTCGAGGACACTAAGGGGATAGGAAAGGACACCTTAATATTTGGAGGTTCTATCTTTTTTGAATTCGGAATCATGCTCGTTTGGCCTAAATTCGATGAAAAAATTCCAGGATCTAAACCCATGGTCGGATTTTGCCTAAATGCAGTCCGAGCAGTTCTTTCAATACTAGTGAATCCTTGCACACAATTGGAACGTTCTATCTTAAATTAAACTTAATTTTAAAATTAATTTCAATGATATGATTTAATCCTCAGAACCGTGTGGATGGTCCCCGACCCACTACTCCAATTGGTCCTAAATTTCAAGGACTCTAAGGACACTGATACCAAATTTTGTAATTGCATTTTACGAATCCATTTATCCCAGGTTTACTTGATGAGTAATATTTTTAAATAGATAAATTATTAAGAATTGTGAATAATTTTGAATTCATAAAATAATTAGAAAATGTTTTTAGTATTTTAAAGTAAATTTGGTTTGCCAGATCTTACGATCAAACTAATTAAAGCTTTTATGGTTTTAAAATGACTTATGGACTTCCCATTAAATTTGAATCAAATAGGTGTAGGGTTGTTCTAAGTCGGTTGCACCGACTGACTGTTTCTTTATTTGCTTATATGTTCATTAGTCCTTAGAACGATTAAAAGGTCCAGAATCCCAACCCATGGGCTGATTTCGCCCATATGCAATCCCCACCGTACTTTAAGTCCTATTAACCTACAGGTAGAATTTCATCAATATAGCTGTATTAGTTTTTGAGTTATCGTGCTTACGGACGGACATGGCTATATCGACTCAGGAGCTTACGCTGATCACAAATAGATATACTTGTCCATATCTAGCTCGTTTTCTTTAGGTGGTTACATACCAAAGTGTAATATAATTGCTTTTTACTATAAAAATTATCCTGTTCTAGTCAGATCCTAACACTTTCTGATCATTTATATGAGCGTAACTTCGATGCTAACCAAATACATGAGGCAGAAAGTTCCTTCAAATGTTTTAACTGTGAGAAAATATATCGCATATCACCTGGAAATTCTGCCTAATTTTCAGTTTCGTGGTACGGCATACCAAAATATAAATAATAACGTATATATATATACGAGTACATCAGCAAATTGCTCGCAATAACACAAGTCAAAGCTAAAATATAATAGAAGTTCTGAAATTGTATTTTATTAGAAAATAATTCCGAACATATATCATGGTAGTCTATATATTTCCAATAATTTAAAATAAAAGAACCAGTTCTGAGTTATGATTATATCTGATTTTATTTTACAAAAGTAAGGCCTTATATACTATTGTGGATTTTCCAAATTCAATACAATTATTATCAGGGACAATAAATTATATTGATTTATTGCTTTGTTACAAAGAATTTTATTTGGGACATATAAATGCAATATGTTGACCTAGAACCTAGAATATACTAATTATATCCATATATTACTAGCTAAAATATCATTTCCATAAATATACATTAATTTCATATAATCGAATTATTCATACAAAAAAATCTGTATCATTTAAAATATAGTCCAAGAATTGTAATCCGATTTTCTTTATTTGTTTTCATTCAATATTTTTATCAAACTGCACTTATTAATGTAAAAATATACAAACAGATGTTTTCAATTGCTAAATTATGACCACACAAAAATGTTCGGTCAGCATTATAGTTATAAAATAATACTTAGAATTATTTTGGTGATAGCAGTTTTTATAATTACAGTGAAGTCAAGATATACTACATCCATCCCCCAAAGGAAAAAGAATTTAGTTAACATTTCTTAGATTTGAACTAAATTTTGTATATTATGTTTTGTTATATATTAAATTTTGTATATTTGTTTTGTATATTAAATTTTGTATATCAAGAAATTAAAATAATCTAATATATAAAGGAGAAAATTTGTTTGTTTGTTTGTTTGTTTGTCCAGGATTCACATGAAAACCACTGGTCCGATTGTCACAAAATTTTAAAGGAAATAATATAGGAATAATAAAGGAATGATTCTGTGAGCCCGGGGGTGACATAGACTATGTCACATTTATATAAGTCAACAGATTGCGTCTCCGGAGCCGTTTTAAGCTTTTTCGTTTTTTGGATGTCGAGTGAAAACGGTTTGACCGATTGACTTAAAATTTTGCACAAATGTTCTGTTCAACCGGAATTAAGTGTATAAATTTGGTTGGAATAAATTAACCCATTTCGGCTTGGCGGGAGTTTGTTGAGTTCGTGCTTCCGATTTATGTCCAATTTTACAGGTTTATTTTGCAGTCCATAAGAGAGGCTGCAAAAAATTTTAGTTAAGTTCGGTTAACCCGTTTTCTACAACGACGCCATGAAGTTTTCAATGAATTTTTTTTGCTTAAACGATTAAAAGAATTTTATTGAAAACTTTGTATCAGAATTTTAATTATAAAAACCCACAGGGTTAATTTGGTTTTGACCTGTTTACGCGTTTTGCACAAAGATTCAATGAAATTTTAAAATTTAAATTTTTGGTATTTACGCAAGTTAACCTTTATTCCAAAAGCTCACTTAATTAATAAGTCTAATTTTTTTGCGCTCTCATAGTGCAAAATCTTAATAATAATAAAAATAATGCTAATAAAAAATCATAACGAATAATAATATCTTTAAATTTAAATAACGTAACATTTTCCTTCTCTACATTTTTTTGTAAGGCTTTGTTTTTTATCTACTTTGCAGTTGTTGTTTTTTTAAAAACAATTTCAGTGTAAAATTGCAGTTTTCTTCAAATAAAACTAAAAATCCAAAAAATTCAAATTTGTATCTATTATGCTTAAATACAAAGTATTTTGAAACAGTTTTTTCCAAAAAAGAAGCCTACATTTCTCTTATAAAATCTTAAAAAACGAGGAAGAGCGTAGTAGAACTTTCAGGTAAGTACAAAACAAAATATAAGTTGAAAAGCAGATTTTTAAACCTTTTCTAAATCATTGACTATATTTTATTCAAATGTTGGCAATTCAAGTAAACTATTATTTACTTAGTATAATGACATAAATTAAGTATAGCCTTGGTAAATTTAGTATAGCCTTTTGACCTCTCAATGGAGTTCTAATTCAAGTTAATGTTATTGAAAAAAGTACATGTTAATTTTTTTATTCTAGCAATTTTTCAACAAATTTATCAAATTTTACTTGAAACTTTTTATAATTATTAAATAATAACAATAAAAATTCAAGAAGCACCAAATTGTCAAAAAGCAGATGAAAAGGATTTCGTGAAAGCCACTGGTCCGAGTGTCACAGTAAACTACTATTAACACGGTATAATGACATAATAGCAAATTTAGTATACTCTTTTGACCTATAGTCAAACAGGTATAATAATACTTATATGTACACTGCCTGTTGCACATTGCTCCGCCCCTCAATGGAATTTTAATTTAAGTTGATGTTATTGAAAAAAGTTAACACAAAAATTGCACACGGTGTGCATAATTTTAAAATGTAATTTTTTTAGGATTATTCTAGCACTTTTTCAACAAATTTATCAAATTTGACTTGCAACTTTTCATAATTATTAAATAATCATAAAAAAAATAATTTCAATTAAGTTAGCATTATTCACCGGAAACCCACCATCCTCTATTCTACCGTCAAGGAGCACCAAATTATCGAGAAGCACCACGTATAGAAAAATTAGAGATAATCGTTAAAACTGTTTTGCAAACTTTTTTTTAAAGTTTTTGTTTCGCAGTCGGTTAAAAGAACTCGACAAAACATTTTTTTAAAGACTTCTCTATTCAAAGAAGTTTTACCTTTTTTCAAAAATTTGTCGTAATTTACTTACAAAATTTTTTTTTTTGAATAATCGTAGGTATGATAAGAAATCATATTTGTCAAACCGTTTCTGCTTAAGAGTAAAGTAACGAAAAAAAATGTAAAAAACTGCTGTTGGGCCGCAATGGATTAACGGAACTCCACAAATAACTTTTTGAGGCATTCTTTTTAACCAAAGCAGTACTTCGAAAAATTAACTGAAATTTGCTTTTTTAAAATTTGCACGCTCACGGGCAACGCCGGGTAAATCTGCTAGTAATATATAACTTTAACTTTATTTATCCTAAAATTTTATATTTAATTTTTTTTGTTTAAAATAATTCATAAAAACATATTTTATTTATTCACATTTATATATTCCGATTTTTGTAGGAATTTATAATATTTATAGTTTTTCTAGATTTAATTATATTATTGTTATGTTCTATTCTATAATTCTATAATTCTACTTTTTTGTTATCTACTTGGACCATTGGACCATTTTGTGAAATAATTTTAAATTGTCCTTTAAAAGGATTATTTAATTTTTTCTTATTTCTTACCTTTATCATTACATAGTCATTAATTCTGAAATTTGATTCATTAATATTTTCTTATTTTAGTTTATTTTTTTCTTTTTTTTTAATAAGATAGTCTTTTGCTTTTTCATTTGCGTATTTTAATTTAATTTTTAATTCATTCAAATATTCATCTAAATTATCGATGCTTATTGTTCAATATTTCACATGAAAGTATACCTATTTTACCATATACCATTTCGAATGGTGAGTAACCTGTCGTACTGTGTGGTGTTGAGTAGTAAAAGTAAGTATAGTAAGGTAAGTATTTATCCCAACTGTCTTGTCCTTCTAAACTCATAAAATAGTCATTCAATACTCTGTGGGTTCTTTTAATAGAACCTAATTTTTTAATGATGATAAGGTGTTGATGTTATTTTTTAATGTTTAAAAATTTGCAAATGTTTTTAGTAGTTCATTTGTAAATTCTGCGTTGCGTCTGCTGCGTTGTTCTGTTGCGTCTTTAGTTTCTATTGGATATGCTTCGACATATTTTGTTAATTCACATTGTAGAGTAAGAGTATATCTATAATTATTTGATGGTTTTAATAGACCAACTGTATCTAATGTTTCTGTAATTATGTTGTGGGTGTGTCGGTAATTACATAATTCTCTTTTGTATATTTAGTTATTTTTATTTTGTTACAAATTTCACAACTATTTATATATTTCTTAACCATTTTATCCATGTTTTTCCATAAATATTTTTGTTTTAATTTACTTATACATTTATTTATTCCACAATGTCCACCATATGTTGAATCATGATTGTCTTTAATTAATTTTTCCATTTCTTCTAAATCTTTAATTTCTTTCGGAGGTTCATATAATATTATCTTTAAAATAATTATCTTTATTTTCATTGTGCAGCTCAAAAAATAAATTTTTAAATTATTGGATATCCATATCTCCAAATATTTTATCATTATTTGCCTAGGCTAATTCTTTAATATGTAACTTTTCTCTGGTAAAGATTTTTCGCTATACTCTGCAATTACCTCATTTTCTGCTGCTAAAATTATAATTTCCTTTTCATTTGCATTTTTATACCCGTATGAGTTTATATTCAAAGGGTATATTAAATTTGCCATTACGTTTGTGACGCAGAGAAGGAGGGGGGTAGATATAGACTCAAGTGTAAGGAGACGATCAGAATCGAAAAATAAATGAAAAAAAAAATTAAAATTTTGTCCACCTCTCTTCTGTGTTTAACTCTGCTCTTGTATTCGTCTAGTTCTGCTCTTGTATTCGTCGAAGTCTGCTCTTGTATTCGTCAAGTGTTATTACCTTTCTCTTTTGTTACTTAATTTCTTCTTCCTTCTTTTTTATTTCTAGGCAAGGTGATTTATTTTGTTAGTTGATCGAATCTTTGATGGAATTCTTCTATTGTTGTGATCTCCATCAAAAAAAAAAAATATATTTTAAATTGAATTGTACCGGTAAACTGCTGTATTGCTGTCTTTTTATTGTGCTATGAATTTTAAATTGTGGCCTTTAGTTAAATGTTCTTGTTGTTCACTGCACTAAAATTCAAGTAAGTGCAGGGTCGCCATGTACGAGTAATATAATTGATGTTTACTATAAAAATTATCCTGTTCTAGTCAGATCCTAACACTTTCTGATCATATAAATATGAGCATAACTTAGATGCTCACCAAATACATGATGCAGAAAGTTCCTTCAATTATTTTAACTGTGAGAAAGGATATTGCATATCACCTGGCAATTCTGCCTAATTTTCCGTTTCATGGTACGGCATACCGAAATATATGCTGATATATATATATATCAGCAAATTGCTCGCAATAATGCAAGTCAAAGCTAGCTAAAATATAATAGAAGTTCTGAAACTGTATTTTATTAGAATATAATTCCCAGCATATATCATGCTGGTCTATATATTTCCAATACCCGATTTTATTTTACAAAAGTATAGCCTTATATACAATTTTGGATTTTCCAAATTCAATACAATTATTATCTATTAATTTATTGCTTTGTTACAAACAATTTTATTTGGGACAGTTAAATGCAATATCTTTACCTAAAATATATTAATTATATTCACATATTACAAACCGAAACATCATTTCGAAAAGAATACATTAACTTCATGTAATCCAATTTTTCATACAAAAAAATATAAAATATAGTCCAATTATTCATACAAAAATCATTTAAAATATAGTCCAAGAATTGTAATCCGATCTTCTTTATTTGTTTCCATTCAATATTTTTATCAAACATGTGAATGTACTTGTTAATGTAAAAATGTACAAACAGGTGTTAGCAATTGAAATTATGAACACACAAAAATGTTAGATCACCACTAATTGTTATTAAATAATACTTAATAATAAAAAAAAGAATTATTTTGGTGATAGCAGTTTAAATAATTACAGTGATTTTTAGCACATTTTCAAAAAATTTTGTAAAAATGTGCCTATATAGCTTCACTCTGTCTGTCCGTCCGTCCGTATGTTTACAAAAACTTTTACACCGTTTGAAATAGAGTAAAGAGATTTTAATCATGGGTAGTTTTTGCAAAAAAAATAAATTCGTAGAAGATTTTTTTTTGTAGCCCCACCTGTTACGGAGCTTCAGCCCCCCAAAGTTGAAAAAAACCCTATATTTAAATGGTTATAACAAGAGTTGTGTTAGATATATTTTCAATCTGAAAACGGAAAACGATAGCTGGTTTCATAAACTTTATAAATATTTAAAAGGAAAATGTTTAGGGTTGCCATACGGTACTAAAACTTAACATTACACAAAACTCAATTTTTTCTGAACGGCTCAAGCTAGGGTCTTGAAATTTTGGGAGAAGTTAGATACTCAGAAATTAGTAGGAGTCGGTTAACAAAATTTTTTTGTCCAGCCCCATGTTTAGAAGCTATAAGGGCTCGAAAATTGAGATTTTGCTATTTTTAAACACCTGTAACTTGAATACCTGTCCAAATTTTTTTTTAGTGATATACAAAATTAACTTTGCATAGTGATATACAAAATGCTCTATAATTATATTTTAACATGTGCCAAAGGTTTTTCTTAATTTTGAAGGGTGACGAAGTTACAGCCCCTGCAAATGCCAAAAAAGCCATATATTTAAATTGATATAACAAGAGTTCTGTTAGGTTTATTTTCAATCGAAAAAAAGTAGAAGAGAGCTGCTTTTATAGGCTTTACAAAAATATGTCGCTTAAATGTATAGGATTGCCATACGGTACTACAATTTACCATTATATAAAACTCAATTTTTACAAAATTTTTGGTCCCATATATCTCCTAAACGGTTTAAGATAGGATCCTGAAATTTTGGGAGAAGTTAGATCCTCAAATATTAGTCAGTTAACAACATTTTTTTGTCAAGCCCCTGTTTAGGAGCTATAAGGGCTCGAAAATTTAAATTTTACTATTTTTAAGCACCTGTAACTTGAATACCAGTTCAATTTTTTTTTATTAATACACAAAATTTAAAAGCCCAACATTATATTTTAACATATGTTTAAGGTTTTTCTTAAATTTAAAAGCGGTTCCTTAAATTGAAGAAAGTGTGTCTCAGTTTTATCCATTTTTGCTTAGATAGTATAATTCTAAGTAAAATTCCAAATTTTTGTTCACAATTTAATTCCTAGAACCTGAAAAAATGGGGGGGCAGGTAGGGGGGGGCTTAGATGAAGTTAGATCCTTGAGAAACTTGGCAACCTTTCCCATTGAAGGGCTATAACAACTTTAAAATAAAAACTTTACTGTTAGCAGTAAATTTTATAAGTAAGCAGTAACTATTTCCAAGTAAATATTTCCAAAGTTAAACTCAGTATGTAATACAATATAAATTTGAAAATGTGCTTTTTTAAAAACCCTTGATTTTTATTCATCACTTGTTTTTAATAATTACAGGTGTAGGGTATAAAAATAATAATATTCTGATCGTCCCTGAAATATTATTAGGATTGACTTAAATATAAAATTGATATAACATGATTAATAAACACTTCAATTGAACAATTAACTACATATAATTTATTCTTGCAAAAACTTTGTAATAGCCAGTTGTACAAAGAAATTTAAAGCAACATAATAAATCTGGTTCTATATTTAAATTTTAATTTATATTATACATAGTAGTTTCCAACATCACATAGCAAATTATTTTTCAATTAAACAACAATAAAAAATGGCAAATATAATAAAGCAAATAAATATTTATTAACAATAATAAATGTTTTTTCGAAATATGCTCATGCTGACTCAATCAAAACTAAAAATGCTGATAACGTTTGACTTGGCATACAAAACATTTTTAAACGTGCTGCAACACTCCCAAAAAAATATTCAATCTGATCAAGAAAATAGAAAAACTCTTAGCCTTTTAAAAATATAAAAGTGTTAAATAGGAACACAAATAGGAAATAGCATATCAAATTTGCTTTTTTTATCTTTATTAATTTCGAATATATACTTTAAGGTCTTGGGAGTAGTGCGAGTGGTACGCAAATCGGTATTCCAATTCATCCAAAATTTCACGTACACAAAACAAATAAATTTCATTATTAGTAACCTAGAATATAAATTTCATCAAAATAAAACCATGGTACGATTTTGCCCACATTCAGTCCCAGTCATACTTTCAGTACTAGTTAACCCTTGTACACAATTGGAACATTCTATATTAATTTTAAGTTACTATTTTTATTTATTTCGATGATAAGCCTTCAACCTTTAGAGGTCTAAGAGAGTTACCTAAACCACTACTCCAATTGATGACATTAAGGGAACACGTAGGAGATAGTGAAGAACAGCCTTGTGCCAAATTTGAATCTTCTACATTTTCTGAAGTTACTATCTTTATTATTTTCGAAAATATTCTTTAAGGTCTTCGAAACTATGTGGATGATCCCCGACCCACTATTTCAATTGGTTCCAATTTTCAAGGACACTATGGAAATAGAAAGGGACAACCCTGATACCGAATTTGGCGCTTCTAACTTCTTTGAATTCGGAATCATGCTCATTTGGCCTAAATTCGATGAAAAAATTCCAGGATCCAAACCCATGGTCAGATTTCGCCTATATGCAGTCTACGCCGTTCTTTTAATACTAGTGAACCCTTGCACATAACTGAAAAGTTCAATCTTAATTTTAAGCTATTTTTTTATACCCTACACCTACAGAATAGGTAAAAGGGTATATTAACTTTGGTATGGTGTTTGTAACCACCTAAAGGAAGCAAGCTAGATATGGAAAAGTATATATATTTGTGATCAGCGTGATCTCCTGAGTCGATATAGCCATGTCCGTCCGTCCGTCCGTCCGTCCGTAGGCACGATAACTCAAAAAATAATGGAGCTATCTTGATGAAATTTTAACTGGAGGTTACTAGGACTGAAAGTACGGCGGGGATTGCATATGGGCGAAATCAGCTTGTTGGTTCGGATTCTGGACCTTTTAATCGATCGAAGGGCTAACGATCATATATAAAAAATCACAATAACTCAACAATTAATGACGCTTTCTTCATCAAGTTTGTGATGTAGGTTACTAGTAATGAAACTACTTCGGGGATTGCGTAAGATCGGGAATGGACCATGGGTTCGGAATCTAGAACTTTTTGATCGAATTTAGGCCAAACGAACATAATTCCAAAACCAAAGAAGATAGAACCTCCAAATTTTGTATCAGGGTGTCCCTTCCTATGTAGAAGCTTCAAATTTGGCACAAGGGTGGTCTTTACTATCCCTTGCGTGTCCCCCTAATTTGGGATCAATTGGAGTGGTGGTTCAGTATCCCTCTTAGACATCTTAAGTTTTGAAAGCTTTTAATCAAAATTATTAAAAATTGTAACTTAAAATTAAGATAGAACGTTTATATTATGTACAAGGATTAACGAGTGCTTAAAGTTAAGCGTGGACTGCATAAGGGCGAAATCAGCCCAAGGGTTCGGATTCTGGACCTTTAAATCGGTTTCAGGGCTAACGAACGTATATAAATAATCACGATAACTCAACAACTAATGACGCTATCTTCATGAAATTTGTGCTGTAGGTTTTTGGTAATGAAACTACGGCGGCGATTGCGTACGGTGAGGGTTGGACAATGGGTTCGGAACTTAGAACTTTTTGATCGAATTTAGGCCAAACTAGCATAATTTTGTACCTTTCTTAGACCCCCCAATGTGTAAAAGTTTATCATCGAAATTAATAAAACTAGTAACTTAAAATTAAGATAGAACGTTCCAATTGTGTACAAGGGGACTGCATATGGGCAATATCGTACCATTATTTCGGGTTCTGGAACCCTTGAAAAGTACATATATCTTAAAAACACCATAACTCAAAAAATAATGCCGCTATTTTGATGAAATTTAAACTCTAGGTTACTAGTAATGAAAGTACCATTGGAATTGGTTCTGGTCGAGTTTGGTCAATGAGTTCGGATTCTAGAAGCTTTTGATCGATTTGAGGCCGAACGAGTATAATTTCGAAGCCAAAGAATATATTTCCTATTTCCTATGTGTCCCCGAAATTTAGACTTAATTGTAGTGGTTCAGCTATGTTCAAAGGAACTTGCTGCATTTATGTAAAATTTATTTTTATATTTAAATGAATTATATGAAAAGGTGTAAATTTGTAATTGTATTTTAGAAATACATTTATTGCATATTTTGCGTATAAGCTTTTCTATTAGGTATATTAACTAGCCATTTAAAATCATTGCAATTTTGAAAAATTTGGGTTATTAAGTATATTATGCTTTGATTAGCTTTTTATCACAAAATTTAATAACTAGAATTTTTTCATTTTGTAATTGAATTGGAATAAATATATTTTCATTTATAACAAGTTTTTTTGTTTTTTAATATTTTTAAATAAATAAATTAGTAAGAATTTGTAACATTTTTTAAGAGATAGTGTAATTAGAAAATGTTTTTAGTATTATAAAGTTAATTTGGTTAGCTTTGCCTTACAATCAAATTAATAACAGCTTTTATGGCGTTAAAATGACTTATGGATATGTCATTAAATTTGAACCAAATAGGTGTAGGGTATTTCTAAGTCGGTTGCACCGACTGACTGTTTCTTTACTTGTTAATAATTTCATTGATATGCTTTAAGGTCTTCAGAACTATGTGAATGGTCCCCGACGCACTACTCAAATTGGTCCTAAATTTCCAGGACTTTAAGGGAAGAGGCACACTGATACCAAATTTGTTTTATCTTCATTGTTTTCGGAATTATGCTTGTTTTGCCTAAATTCGGTCAAAAACTTCTAGGATCCGAACCCATGGTCCGAACTCGTTCGTACGCACTCCCCACTATAGTCTAATTACTCGTAACCTACATCACAAAATGCATGATTGTAACGGCATTGGTTGTTGAGTTATCCTTTTTTTTTTATATGTTCCTTGGCCCATAGAACAATTAAAAGGTCCAGAATCCGAACCCATGGGCCGATTTCGCCCATATGCAATCCCCACCGTATTAAAGTCGCAGTAACATACAATTAAAATTTCATGAAGATAGCTCCATTAATTTTTGAGTTATCGTGCCTACGGACGGGCGGAAGAACATGGCTATAATGACACAGGACGACACACTGATTACAAATATATATACTTTTCCATATCTAGCTCGCTTCCTTTAGTCGGTTACAAACACCATACCAAAGTTAATATACTCTTTTCCTATTTCATAGATGTAGGGTATAAAAAGGAGTTGTGTGCAGCAACTCGAACCCTTTGCAGTAGACCAACCAAATTTTGCAATAACTTTGGCCATTACACTAAACTATTTTTGGCAAAATTTCAGACACCCAGCTTTAATTGGTGGAGAGAAATAGTCATATAAAAAAAAAGTTGTATGGCAGTTGTATGTATAAAAAGGAGTTGTGTGCAGCAACTCGAACCCTTTGCAGTAGACCAACCAAATTTTGCAATAATTTTGGCCATTACACTAAACTATTTTTGGCAAAATTTCAGACACCCAGCTTTAATTGGTGGAGAGAAATAGTCATATAAAAAAAAAGTTGTAGGGTAGTTGTATGTATAAAAAGGAGTTGTGTGCAGCAACTCGAACCCTTTGCAGTAGACCAACCAAATTTTGCAATAACTTTGGCCATTACACTAAACTATTTTTGGCAAAATTTCAGACACCCAGCTTTAATTGGTGGAGAGAAATAGTCATATAAAAAAAAAGTTGTATGGCAGCTACTCGAACCCATAAACCAAAATGGCTGGATTTAAATAGCGATGACGGCTATTGCAAAAAAACGAATTTGCGAAAATTTCAAGATCGTAGCTCCCTTAGATTTTGAGCTATCTTGCGGACGGACGGACATACATAGCTAAATCGATTTTTTTTTCGATTCTGATCCGATCCATTCCCTCTAGTCTACATCAACCCCCCCCCCGCCCCTATTTCTAGGCGTCCCAAACGTAATGGCAAATTTGTTATACCCTTTTCCTTAGAGTCATACGGGTATAACAAATTTTGTCGTGTATAAAAAAAATATATGTTTTATAGTAAAATTCTTAGCCTTTTAAAAATACAAAAGTGTTAAATAAGAAGGGATATGGGAAACAGTGTATCAAATTTGAAGTTTCTGTCTTTATTAATTTCTAATACATGCTCTACGGTCTTGGGAGAAGTGGGGGTGGTACGCAAACCTCTATTCCAATTCATCCATTTCACGGACACAATGCAAATAGGAAAAAACACTTTTGTCCCAAATTTTAATGTCCTATCTTCTTGGTTCTTGAAATTATACTCGTAATGAAACTACACCCTCACACCAATTTTGAATGCTCTATCTTCTTTCGTTTCGGAATTATTTTCATTTGGCCTAAATTAGGTCAAAAGTTCTAGGATCCTAACCCACAGTCCGATCTCGACCGCACGCATACCCCACTGTAGTTTCATTACCAATAATTTACAGCACAAATTTCATGAAGGTAGTGCCACTAGTTGTTGAGTTATCCTGATTTATTTTACATGTTCCTTAACCCTTAGACCGGTCGAAAGGTTCAGAATCCGATTCCATTGGTCGATCTCAACCATATGTAATCTCCGTTGTACTTTCAGTACTAGCAACTTGCAGTTAAAATTTCATCAAGATAGCTCCATTAATTTTTGAGTTATCGTTTTTTTTTGGATATATGATCGTTAACCCTTGAACCGATCAAAAGTTTCGGAAGCCGAATCCAAGGCCGGTTTTGTCCATATGCAGTCCCCGCCGTTATTTTAATACAAGTTAACCCTTGCACACAATTGGAAGTTCTATCTTAATCTACTTTAAGCTACTTTTATAGTAATTCCAAGGATATGCTTTTAGGTCTACGGAACTGTGTGGATAGTCCCCGACCCAGTAGCCCAATTGGTCCTAAATTTAAAATGCTCCAAAAACATAGGAAGAGGTACACTGATTCCAAATTTGGAAGTTCTATCGTCATTGATTTCGGTATTATGCTTGTTTGGCCTAAATACGATCGAAAAGTTCAAGGATCCGAACCCATAGTCCGATCTCGAAGCGAGCTAGATATGGAAAAGTATATAAGTTACCCGTTACCAGCTACCCGAACCCATGGACCAAAATGGCTGGATTTAAATAGCGATGACGGCTACTGCTAAAAAATGAGTTTGCGAAAATTTCAAGATTCTAGCTCCTTTAGTTTTTGAGTTATCGTGGGGACGGAAGGACGGGCGGGCATACAAATCTAAATCGATTTATTTTTCGATTCGGACTATATATATAGACTATATAACTAACAGTGTGTAATTTTTATCCTCGTAGTATTATCAGTTTCCAAGAAATTGATATTGGTGCAAAGAAGTTGTATAGCAGCCCACCAAAAATGGGGCCGTAACATTTTGAAACTTCATATAAGTGCTCGATCCATTATATAACTAACAGTGTGTAATTTTCATCCTCGTAGTATAATCAGTTTCCAAGAAATTCATATTGGTGCAAAGAAGTTGTATAGCAGCCCCCCGAAAATGGGGCCGTAACATTTTGAAACTTCATATAAGTGCTCGATTCATTATATAACTAACAGTGTGTAATTTTCATCCTCGTAGTATAATCAGTTTCTTAGAAATTCATATTGGTGCAAAGAAGTTGTGTGGCAGCTCCCCAAAACCTTGATCTGGTCTTAACCAAAAAGAATAGGGAACCTCAAAAATGTCCCAAAAATGTTTTGTGTGAATTTCAAAACTCTTGCTCTAATTTTTCAATTCCATCTCTTATAATTAATTTTTAATTCAAGAATATATTAAACTTAAGCCAAATCAACTTCATATGATCATTATTCATATAATAATCATCATGATGATTCATCATATATATTCATAAATATCTATCAATATCAATAAGCCATTTACTTAAAAAAAATCTTTGTGTTCTTTTTTGCTTATCTTAAATAAACTACGCATCATTTAAATCATATGAAATTCTAACTCGAAATCGTACAAAAAAAAATACAAAAAAAAAAATAAACAAAAAAACAAAAACAAACAAAATTCATATAATTTCATGTTACAAGGTGCATAGCTAAATTTCAAATTTTTGTATGAAAATATTGGAGTTAAAAAAGTTAGCTGTTCGAGAGCTACCCGAAGTTTTGGTCCGATCTTAACCAAAAAAAATAGGGAACCTAGAAATTGATTGAAAAATATTTTGTGAAAATTTCAAAACTGTAGCTCTTTTAGTTTTTGAGTTATCGTGCTGATACACAGACGGACGGACGGACGGACAGACACACATAGCTAGATCGACTAATTTTTCGATTCTGAGCCGATACGTACCCTTGACACTATATCTAGCTCGTCTAGATCGATGCGTTACAAACGGAGGAGCAAATCTAATATACCCGATGTCATATATGTATGCACGGGTATAAAAATTACAAAATACTAGCCAAATTACTAACACTAAATAAACTAAAATTTTGTATTAATTTTGTATTTGAAAAATAAATTTTATTAATAAAAATTAGAATAAAAAATTCAAATAAAAAAGAATATATTATTTTAAAAATAAAAAAAAAATAAAAATAATAAATGGTAAAATTTAATTACAAAAAAAATTAAAATCTTATATAAAAATCCAATTAAAATTAAAAATAAATTTTAGAGAAAATAGTAATAGAATAGTAAAAAAATAAAACTTTTGAATAAATAATAATTGTTGTCAAAATATAAATTACATTTAAATAATTTTTAATTTATTTTATAATTATCAAATTAAGAAAATAGGTTTACTAATAATATTAATTTTTTTGTTGTTTAATATAATTACTGTTAAAAAATAAAAGATAAAAATTTTTTAAGATTAAATTAAGATTGAAATTCTTTTAAAGAAAAAAACAAGTAAAGAAACAGTCAGTCGGTGCAACCGACTTAGAAATACCCTACACCTATTTGGTTCAAATTTAAGGACATATCCATAAGTCATTTTAACCCCATAGAAGCTGTTATTAATTTGATCGTAAGACATAGCTAACCAAATTAACTGTATAATACTAAAAACATTTTCTAATTACCCTATCTATTAAAAAATACTACAAATTCTTACTAATTTATCTATTTAAAAATATTAAAAAACAAACAAACTTGAAATAAATGAAAATATATTTATTCCAATTCAATTACAAAATGAAAAAATTCTAATTATTAAATTTTGTGATAAAAAGATAATAAAAGCATAATATATTTAATAATCCAAATTTTTAAAAATTGCAATTATTTTAAATGGTTAGTTTATATACCTAATAGAAAAACTTATAAACGCAAAATATGCAATAAATGTATTTCTAAAATACAATTAAAAATTTACACCTTTTCATATAATTCATTTAAATATAAAAATAAATTTTACATAAATGCAGCAAGTACCATTGAACATAGCTGAACCACTACAATTAAGTCTAGATTTCGGAGACACATAGGACATAGGAAATATATTCTTTGGTTTCGAAATTAAACTCGACCACAACCAATTCCCATGGTACTTTCATTACTAGTAACCTACTGTTAAATTTCATCAAAATACCGGCCTTATTTTTCGAGTTATGGTGTTTTTAAGATATATGTTTGTTAGGCCTTGAACTTTTCAAGGGTTCCAGGACCCGAAATTATGGTACGATTTCGCCCATATGCAGTCCCGTCATACTTTCAATACTAGTTAACCCTTGTACACAATTGGAACGCTCTATCTTAATTTTAAGTTACTAGTTTTATTAATTTCGATGATAAGCTTTTACACATTGGGGGGTCTAAGAGAGGTTCTGAACCACCACTCCAATTGATCCCAAATTAGCGGGGCACGCAAGAAATAGTAAAGAACACCCTTGTGCCAAATTGGAAGCTTCTACATTTGTTTCAAGTTACTATCTTTATTAATTTCGAAAATATGCTTTAAGGGCCTAAGAACTGAGTGGCTGGTCCCCGATCCACTACTCCAATGGGGCCCAAATTTCAAAGACACTTACGAAATAGGAAGGGACACCCTGATACCAAATTTGGAGGTTCTATCTTCATTGGTTTCGGAATTATGCTCGTTTGGCCTAAATTCCATCAAAAAGTTCTAAGTTCCGAACCCATTGTCCAATTCTCACCGTACGTAATCACCGCCGTAGTTTCGCTGCCAGTAACCTACAGCACAAATTTCATGAAGATAGCCTCATTAGTTGTTGAGTTATCGTGATTTTTTATATATGTTCCTTAGCCCTGACATCGATTAAAAGGTCCGGAATCCGAACCGTTGGGCTGATTTCGCCCTTATATAGTCCGCGCTGTACTTATAGTACTAGTTAACCCTTGTACACAATTTGAACGGTCTATCCTAATTTTAAGTAACTATTTTTAGTAATTTCGATTATAAGCCTTTAAAACTTGGGAGGTCTGAGAGGGGTACAGAACCACCACTCCAATTGATCCCAAATTAGGGGAACACGCAAGAGATAGTAAAGAACACTCTTGTGGCAAATTGGAAGCTTCTACATTTTTTCAAGTTGTTATCTTTATTAATTTTAATGATATGCTTTAAGGTCTTCGGAAATGTGTGGCTGGTCCCCGACCCACTACTCCAATTGGACCCAAATTTACAAGACACTTAGGAAATAGGAAGGGACACCCTGATACTAAATTTGGAGGTTCTATCTTCATTTGTTTCGGAATTATGCTCGTTTGGCCTAAATTCGACAAAAAGTTCTAGGTTCCGAACACATGGTCCAATCCCGACCTTACGCGATTCCCGAAGTATTTTAATTACTAGTAACCTACAGCACAAATTTGATGAAGATAGCGTCGTTAGTTGTTGAGTTATCGTGATTTTTTATATTTCTTCGTTAGCCCTGAAACCGATTAAAAGGTCCAGAGTCCGAACCCATGGGCCGATTTCGCCCATATGCAATCCCCGCCGTACTTTCAGTCCTAGTAATCTACAGTTAAAATTTCATCAAGATAGCTCCATTATTTTTTGAGTTATCGTGCCTACGGACGGACGGACGGACGGACATGGCTATATCGACTAAGGCGGTCACGCTGATCACAAATATATATACTTTTCCATATCTAGCTCGCTTCCTTTAGGTGGTTACAAACACCATACCAAAGTTAATATACCCCTTTACCTATTCTATAGGTGTAGGGTATAACAAATTATAGATTGCTCAAAAATTAAAAAAAAAAACAAAACATAATTAGCAATTTTGTTGTATTTTAATGCAATACAGTAAGTGTGCTGTGTGTTATGTTTAAATTATATTATAGTTTAAAAGAAAAATATTGCTAATGTAAGAATTAATTGTCTGAGGTCATTAAATTAAAAAAATGTTAATGTAAAGTGTGTTTAAAAGTAGCTTTGGAGATAGATGTAGAATAAAGATGACTAATTTTGTTGAAAGTAATGCAACATCTATTGATGGGTTCATTTTTACATTTTTATTATTTATTTTGACTTTTATTATATTTGTGCAGTCGTTGTTACTGCTAATTGAGCTTATGTGCTTTTGTTGAATTGGTTTCGGTTGTTCCTTTGCATGTTGTTGGCATGCCCCTGGTTTCTTCGGCCGGGGCCGCTGAAGTTTCCGTGGTTATTATTGTTATTGTTGTTATTATAATTACTATATTTGTTGTTGTTATTATAATTGTTGTTATTACAATATTTGTTGTTGTTATTATAATTGTTGTAACCTTTGTTATTGTAATTACTATTGTTATTAAAATTGTTTTTATAGTTATTTCTGCCATAGTTACGTTTGTTATTGTGATAATTATTTGTACCCCTATAATTGTTGGTTCCAAAATGCATGATATTATTGGATCGCATATCATTGTCCATTTCAGATGTAAGTTGTATAGCTTCATTGAAACTCTTAGGTTTTGCTGCTAATATCACGGCTTTACATGTTTCATTCATGCCATTTTTAAATGTGTTGAGACCCAATTGGTCATTTAATTTAATTATAATGCCTCTATGTTCTTCTCCTTCTTCTGATATTTGAGTTTCATTTAGTTGTGCTATTAAATTTTCTATTCTTGTGGCAAACTCATTTATTCCTTTGTTACCTTGTGTGATATTTGCTAGTTCTGACTGTATTTTGGCTGTATTTTTATTCGACTTAAAACTTGAAGATAACGTTTGTTTAAATTTTTCTAATGTTATGATTTCTTCTGCTACTATAAGTCTATTTTTAACTTTATCGGAAAGTTTTGTAGCTAAAATAAATTTTACAAATTTTGTTTTTTCATCTGTATCTTTTAATGTATCAGCATAAAATTCTATTAGACCCAGGAAATTTGAAATTTCTTTTGTGTTTCCTTCAAATTGTGGTATGATTTTTGTAGCTGTCATTAAATCAAAATTTGCCATGTTTTCTGTCTCTATTTCTACTTTTGGTTTCAGATATATATTTATCTGCCTTATTATTTCTTTTAATCTTAAGTTATGTTGAAAATCACCTTTATTATTTTTTTCATATAACTTCCAAGTTTCTCTTATTTCTTGTTGTTTGTCATCAATGAACGCTTGTGTATAAGTTCTATTTGGATTTTTCTTTAACGTTTTTAATAGGTCAATAAGTCGGTTTATTTTACTGTTAAAAAATTCAAAATTTAAAAAAAAATTTATATTAATATTTGTTGTTATATTTTACATTATTTTACATTTAATAAAAAAATTTTAAGAATTATTTTAATAAAATGTGAAACATTTTAAATTAATTTACATTATTTTAATTAAAAAAAAAATTTTATTTGTAATAAATTCTAATTTAAAAAAAAAATTTTACTTATTTGTATTTTTATTTTTATACAATTTTAAAAAAATATTAAATATTCAAAATTTAGTTAGTTTTAGTTATTTATAGTTGTTAGATTGTAGATAAACGTTGAGCACGTTTCGCTGCTTTCTTATTGACGAAGTATTTTACTGCTTCATATGTGAATAAAATGATGATGGTGATTATCACTTCCTTTAAGACTTCGTTTGTGGTTAGATTTGCTTGTTGCACTATTGTGGAGCTGGATTCTGCTGAGAACAAACCCATTTTTGTTAATTTTGTTTGTTAATTTTCTCTTGGTCTTCCTGTCTCTGCTTTTCAGATTTGGTGAACTGTTGTTATCTTTTGTTGAGTCGTTCACTACACTATATTCCACGTAAGTGCAGGGTCGCCATGTGATAAGTTTAGTCCGTCAATGATTTCTTTTATATTAGGTCTTGCCCTAACAAATTCTGATCAGGCAAGTTTTATTGCCTGATGCAAATGTTTCTTCTCTTATTTTTACAGCAAGAAGAAATTGCTAATCAATGCAGGCAATTAGTGCCAAATAGTTTTATATTATATTATTAAATATATATGGACAATCATGCTATCTATGAAGCATGTTTGTACCAAAAAAATATTTATTATTATTATTCTTTATATTAAATATTTATCCATGCAAATATACTGCAGGGATATCTATAAAATAAAAGATATTTTTTTTATAAAATAAAAGATTCTTTTCGAGTCTGATAAACTCTGATTTTTATTTTAAAATATCACTATTTTGGATTTCTTCAAATCCATACAAATATAATCTAGAGCAATAAATTATTAAAATTTATTACTTAGTTACAACGATTTTTTATTTGGGTTAAATATAATATTTACTGACCTAGTTCATTATAACATAAAGATCATTAACCAAAAATATCAACTAAAATTTATATGAATCATTATCATTCATTAACATTACATTTTCAAACAAATAACAAAAATGTAATTTGATCCACAAAATAAAATTATTATATTTGTAAGATACAATGCAATGCACTTGCTATCATACAAATATTTGTAAACAGATGTTAGCAATTAAAAAATGTTTTGACCTAACCAAAATGTTATGTCAGCATTTATTAAAATTTATATTAAAAGAATTTATATTTTTAGTTATTAACAATTATGGAAATAATTTTATAAACGGTCAATATATACTACACCATACTCTGTATTATTTTGATAATCCATTAAAAATCTTGTATTTCTAGTTTGCCGAACATTAGCGTTAAGTCTAAAGTTATTATTAAGAGATTGAATAGAAATACTGTTATTTAAAATATCAAAAGTAAAACATGATGACAAGAGTTGTCTTCGTGAAGATAAAGAAAGCATATTTAAATATTAAGTCTTGTGTTGTAGCTAGGAAGATTAACAAAATTAGAAGGATTATACATATTTCTTAATGCAAATAAGAGAAATTGCTTTTGAACTGATTCAATTCTATTGGAGTGAACTTGAAAGGGTGGATCCCAAATTGTTACCGTATTCTAAAATAGATCGAACAATAGAGGGATTTTGTCACAGCTAAGTCATTAAATTCTTTAGCTCTTCTCTTAATGAAACCTAACATTTTATTAGCCTTAGAAACTAATTGGTCATAGTGAAGATTATAATTAAGTTTATTATCGAGAAGAATACCTAAATCAGAAATGCTAGAAACCCTTTCAAGAGTTACGTTATCTATCTTATAGTCATACACTAAAGAAGATCGTTTTCGGGTAAAGCTGATAACCTTACATTTCTGTATGTTCAGTTCCAATTTATTTAATGTGCAGTAAGTTTGTAAATCTGTTAAGCTTGATTAAAGTATAACTGCATCAGAATTATCTTTTACAACTTTATATATTTTTAAGTCGTCAGCAAAAGCAATATGTGGTATGGCGTCTAAATATTCCGAAAGGTCAGAAATAAAGACATTGAAAAGAAGTGGCCCCAAATGACTTCCTTGTGGTACACCAGAAGTAACATTAATATATTTGGATAACAGACCTTGAAATTTGACGTTTTGGGTTCTTTGTGATAGATAAGAATTAAGCCACGAAAAAAAAGAACCCGTAATGCCAAAAGTTTATAGCTTATTTAGCAAAATTAAGTGATCTACACGATCGAAAGCTTTACTAAAATCTGTGTAAATTGAATCAATTTGGTATCCTTTCTCCATTTGGTTCAGTATTTCGGACGTACACATCATAAGGTTAGTTGCAGTAGAACGACCCTTTCTGAAACCATGTTGTTGCTCATTAAGTTTAACATTAATAATAGGGGTAATTCTATCAACGACAATCTTTTCAAATAATTTAGGAACAGTTGATAGAATGGCTATACCCCGATAGTTTATAACTGAAGCTCTATCACCTTTTTTAAAAATGGGAGTTAAATGGGAGGATTTCCACACTTGTGGAAAAATGCCATCTAAAAGCGACTTGTTGAAGATGGAGTGAAGAGGGATAATTAGATTTTGAGCACAGTTGTGTGAAAAGATTGGGGTGATAAGATCAGGATCGGCACCTTTTTTTATATCCAGACTAAAAATTGCTTCAAGAATATCATTTTGTGAAAGACGTAAGTTTGAAATTAGCAAATTTGAGCTGGTAGATAAAGAATTAGCAGAAAAAGCCATTGGTGCTTTAGGACGATAAATTTTCTGAAAATTATCTGAAAAGAAGTTACAAATTTCTTTAGGACAAGAAGAAAGCACATTGTCCTTGGACATCATTGAGTTAGGATATCCAAATAACTTACGCTTTGTGTTAACAAAGTCGAAAAATTTTTTGGGTTCAGCGATTAGTTTGTTGCCCATATCAGCAACATAGTTATCGTATGCTGTATTGGCTTTATGTTTAAATTCAATGGCAAGTTGCTTATAATAGTTCAATAAATCGTCGCTTGGTGCTGATGAATAATTGATTTTTTTAAGTATTTTATTGCGTCGATTTCTCAGATTCCTAAGATCTCTATCTAACCAAGGTTCTGTTGCTTTATTTTTTTTTTGGGAACAAAAGTGTCAATAATTGCAAACAGCCTTGAATAAAAGATAGAGATTAGCGAATTAATATCTTGTTGAAGTAACAGTTCGTCCCAGTTAATAAGTGACAAAGCATTATTAATACTATACAATTTCATTATTGTAAGATTTAGCAAAGAGTGGAATAGTAGTGGAGAGCTCGAAAATGATTGCGTTATGATGAGTTTTTTTTTATTCCTTTTCCACTCCTTTAAGGAGTATAGGGCATTCACCAAGTTTATAAACTTGGCTTCAGTTTCTTTTTAATCATAATATTCACACACGTTATGATGAGTAGTGTTAGTAAAAAGATTATCTGCATCATCAGCGAGATTACCCACCACTTTATCATATGCATTTGAAAATGCAAGATCTTACCACTTGTCATTACTATTAGGATAACTAATAATTTGTTGTAAATTATTACTATAGAACTCACTAATGAGATCGAAGTCAATTTCATCTTGGAAGTTTATAGGTAATAACAAATTATCAGAGTCATCAACAATAACCGAAAGAGAAGGACGATTGAAATCTCCGAAAATAAAGATTAAGTCATCCTCATGCAAGTTACTATTTTGTAATAATACACTATTTATTTTATTTCTAAATTTTATTACGTTTAACTTTACAAGATCAGAACTGAAGTGACCTTTTTTATTTTTAGCTTTCTTTCAAAACAAATTTTAAAATATTTACTGTTACAATTACATTTTTTTGATTGGTTAATTTTATGGTGTGATTTTATACAAAAACAATAATAATCTCATTATAATTAATTACAAACAGTTTTAGCATATTAACAAATATAATAAGAAATATAAAGTGCACCGAGTGTCTCGGTTGGCGATGAATATAAGTGACAATGGTGTTGATGTGTTAACTCCTCCCGCTTTAAATGTCTGCGTCCCTGTAGACTATGAGCACCTATTCCTTGTGTTACCGACAAAGTGATTGTTGGAAAGATGGTTAGATTCTTTACTGTTGTTCTGTAAGGAAACCTAAAAAGATTGAATGGGATGTTTATTAGTTGATGTTTTTAATTTGCGACTTATGTATTCGTCTTCCGCTTTCCGTTGTTATGGTTACCCTATGGTCTTTGGCGACTATCTCTTTTTTGTATATCGGTTTGTGTTTACTTTGAATTTGCTTTACGCCGACATAAATAGTTTGTCCGGGATTGTACGTTTGCGGTTTCTGTCTTTTCTGGTTTTCTCTTTTTTGTTTTATTTTTTGGTTTTTCTTTATTTGTTCGGCTAGGTTTTCGTTAACTTTCTCCCGAATGTCAATTAGGTTCTGGTAGTTCAATTTCTGCGTTCTACCGAAAAATATGTTCGAGGGTTTCATTTTTGTGACGGAGTGAATAGAGTTATTATATCTGTCGACCGAAATATTCATAATTTCTTTTAGATTAAGATCTGGGTATTCTTTCTGTAGGCATCTGGCTAGTTCAATGATAGTGGAGTGAACACGTTCGATTGTTCCATTAACCTCGCTTTTTTGGCACGGTGTTTTGTAAAGTTGAATTCCAAGCTCTTTTATATATTGTGAAATTATAGGGCTCAAGAAACTCGTTTCATTATCAGTCACTAATATCTCCGGTACTGTAAAATAGTGCAGTATTTTGGTGATTTTTTCTCTTAAATGAAGAACCGACTTGTCGCGTATTCGGAAGAGTTTTGTGAATTTTGAAAATTTGTCAATACATGAAATAAACTTTTCCCCTTGAAATTCAATCAGATCCATATGTAGAATTTGTGCTGGGTATTTAGGAATTGGTGTTCCTTGCAGTTCTGGTTTTTTTTGATGGCGATCATATTTACTTGTATTACATATGTCGCATTTTTTTATGTATTTTTTTATTTCTTTGGCCATTTGTGGGAAGTAGTATTTCTCCATAATTTGGCTTTTATTCTCGATTATATTTCTGTGGGCTCGTCTGTGTTCTCGTTCTACGATTTCAAATTTGTGATCCTCGTTTTTTACATCCTCCACCAGTTTCTGGGTTATTCGAATTTTAAACTTAGAAAAGCTCTGTCTATATGTGTCTTGAAGCACTTGAATATACTTCTCGGGTATTTTAATGCCATTCACTATGTTTGGGTTCAATTTTTCCATCAAGATGTTTGTTAAACTATCCCGTGATATATTCGCTAGGCCCACAGTGTGACGATTATAACCGGGGTGCGGTTCTTCGTGCGCATTTATAACTCCGCCTTCCCGTATTATTAGCTGATTGCGAAAGACATTCAATGGTGCCTCACAATGGGCTATTAAATTTGAACTGTCCTCGTCCGCGCTATGAATTGTTTCAGTTCCAGATGAAGTTAGCATATTTGCTTCACTTTGAAGTCTGGAAAGTGCATCCGCAACATGATTTGTTCTTCCTGGCTTATACAAAAGTTCGTAGTTGTACTCCTCGAGTCTCGATTTCCATCTTTTCAACTTTGTGTTCGTATTTCTTGAGCTTAACGCGAATGTAAGCGGTTGATGGTCCGTAACGATTTTAATATTTTTCGCGCCGTACAGATAGTTTCGAAGGTTTTCAAGCGCCCATATTATCGCGAGCATCTCTTTTTCGTTTACCGCGTAATTTTCTTCGGTTTTATTTAACGATCGCGAGATATAGGTTATCGGATTATCTTTCCCGATTTCGCCCTGTGAAAGTACAGCACCGAGAGCTGAATCGGAGGCATCGGTTGTTAAAATAAACGGCTTCGAAAAATCAGGAAATATTAGCACTTCAGAAGATATGAGCATTTCTTTTATATGATTGAAAGATTGTAATTCTTTTTCACCAAGTTTGATTTTAATTTTTTTCGATTGGGTTTCCTTAATGTGTCCATTTTCGCCCCTTGTCAAGTTTGTTAAAGGTTTTGCCAGTTTAGCAAAATCCCTTATAAATCGGCGATAGTACGATGCCAAACCAAGAAAACTTTTTAGATCTTTTAGGTTTTCCGGCGGTTTAATATTTTTGATTGCCGCTACTTTTTTTGGATCGGGTTTAATTCCTGTGGAACTTATTAAATATCCCAAAAATTCTGTGTCTGGTTCCAAAAATTGTGTTTTACTAATATTTACTCTCAAATTGGCTTCTTCTAATGCTGAGAAAATTGTCTCCACATTTCTCAGATGTTCTTCTGGTGTATTACCAAAAACGATTACATCGTCGATATAGACATAGCAGATTTTTCCGATGTATGGTCTTAGGACATCGTCGATCATCCTTTGAAATATTGAGGGGGCATTTTTCAGCCCGAATGGCATTCTTGTAAACTCATACTTTCCATTCATGGTGGAAAATGCCGTTTTTGCAACATCGATTTCTTTCATTTTGATCTGGTGGAATCCGGATGTTAGATCTAAGGTCGTAAAGTACTTTGCTTTGCCTAGATTAGCGATTGTTGCCGAAATGTCCGGGATGGGGTATGCATCTGATATTGTTACGTTGTTTAACCTCCTAAAGTCAATTACAAGTCTATATTTTTTGACACCGGAAGAGTCAGGTTTTTTCGCTACCACCCATAATGGCGAATTGTATGGGCTTTTAGAGTGGCGTATGATTCCATCTTCTAACATCTGTTTTATTTGCTTTTCGACTTCTTCTCTTATGTTTGCTGGGTAAGGATATGATTTTGTATATATCGGTTCCTCGGTATTGGTGTTTATTTCTGCTTCGACGGTTGTATGAATTAGTTCTCTGTCGTTTATTGGTCCAAATAATTTTTTATGTTTCGTAATAATTTTTATCAATTCTTGTTTTATATGTGGCTCTAAATGCTCGTTGCGGATTTCCAGATTGTTGATCTGCGTTGAAAATTTTTCTTTGATAGGGATAGTTATACCGGGTTTGATTGTCAAGGTATTGTGTTTTCTATCAATTATAGCCTCAAGTTCCTTCAGGCTATCGTCTCCAATTATCCCGTCGAAACTTTCTAACCCCGGAAGAATGAAAAAGTGGAAAACTGTGTCGTTTCCGACAGCTTTGAAAAATCTTCCGCTAGTCTTTTCCGTTATGTGTATATTTCCGGCTGCTGATTTTATTTTGAAAGATGCTTCTGCTGGCTGTGGTGTTTTCGCCAAGCCTGGGCGTATAAAATTTTTATTGGACCCTGTGTCTATCAGAAACTTAAGGATTAGTCCTTCCTTTGTTTTATATTCTAGGTAGGGTATACTGGAGAGGCACCCTCCATAAAATTTAGTTCATGAACTTCGTCGAATAATTCGACATTTGGTTCGTAAATGTTTTCATAGGCTTCGTCACTGATCTCCAAATCTTGGTAAAATTGATCTGATGTTTCCAAATAAAACAATTTCGGTTGCTTTTGCATTTGATGGTTCCTTGTGCTTGTCTGTGCTTCCCGTTGTGGCTCCTGGGCTGGCCTGTTCATATAATTAACTTGACGTGTCTGAGTTGAAAGTTGAAAACGTGTCCGCTCGTCTGGTTTAGGTTGTATTGGTCTAGGTGGTGGGTAGTTGGTTCTCTCGTGCCCAATATTATATGCCGCATTTCTTTGTTGGTCAGAAAGAACCACTTTTTGATGGTTAGGCCGTATTGCATTTGGTCTTGTAGTAAATATCTCGTTGATTGGTGTTGCAATTTTGTTAGCTGGATTCCCGGTACGAATTGTTAAGCTTCTATAAGTAAAGTTCTGTAGCTCCAGACAGGTTGCGTATGCTTCTGGGAGCGTTGTAGGCCGTTGTATTAGCAAAAATTTCGAAATTTCTCCCTTTAAGCCTCGTATGAAAACGTCAAGGGCCCGATTTCTGTAGGAATCTACGAGCACTTTCACCGTTTCGTCCGAGTAAGTTTCCGTCTTTATTTTATTAATTATTAATGAAAACTGGTGATTGATTTTTGCATAATATTTGTCTACGCTGTCTCGCCCTTGCTCGAGAATACTGAGTTGGTGTTCTAGTGTGCGCAAGTCACGCTTATCCGCATAGTGTAGTGACAAGCATTCCTTAATTTCTTTCCAATTTTCATCGAAAATGTTGTAGGATATAAGAGCGGCGTCGGCGTTACCCCGAATTTTTCCTCTAATTGATTGTAGAACTGTTCTGTACAACGGTTTTTCTCGCACGAGCTCGTAATCTTTTAAGATAGTCTCCACTCTATGCACCCACGAGACGTATTGTACAGGATCACCTTCGAATGCTGGCAATTCCTTCACACAATCAGGTAATTTACTTATCTCTTTTAGTTCCTGTTCGTTTCTCGGTGATACCAGTGAATTATTGCCACTTGGTTGTGATTGAATGCGATCCCTGGCTTCCATTTGTGTCAACCTTTCATCAAGATTCCTCGTAAGATCGATTTGTGAGGTTACTGCACCTGCTAAACTTGCAATTTGTGCCGAAATTCGTTCAATACTTGCGGTAAGTTGATCCATTTTTTAAGTTAAATTATATTATTCAAAAAAGGTTTTTTAATTATAAATTAATTACAAATTTGAATCAAAAATTTCTACTAGTTGTTGTTTTTATTTTTTATTAATTTTATTATAATTTTGATTTATTTATTTTATGTTGCAGTTTATTCAAAAAAGGTTTTTAAATTATAGATTAATTACAATTTTGAATTAAAAATTTCTATTAGTTGTTGTTTTTATTTTTTATTAATTTTATTATAATTTTGACTTATAAATTTTATGTTGCAGTTTTAAAATTATAAATTAATTACAATTTTGAATTAAAAATTTCTATTAGTTGTTGTTTTTATTTTTTATTAATTTTATTATAATTTTGATTTATAAATTTTATGTTGCAGTTTATTCAAAAAGGTTTTTAAATTATAGATTAATTACAATTTTGAATTAAAAATTTCTATTAGTTGTTGTTTTAATTTTTTATCAATTTTATTATAATTTTGATTTATAAATTTTATGTTAGAGTTTTTAAATTATAAATTATAGATTAATTTAATTTATAGAACAAATTTTTATTTAACAATTATTAAAAATTTATTAATGACTCACAGTTTTAATGACCGCAGGCTCCTTTTTGGGTCCAACTTTGATTGGTCGTTGGCTCCTACTCTGGTGCGATCACCTGATCTTGATTCTTGGATAATTGTATATTAAAGGTTTCTTTTTTTGTGTTCTTTTTTTTCCTTAGTTAAAATTTATATCACAAAATTTTAACAAGAATTCATTCAGAACTTCAAATACTCCAAAACTTATATTTTTTTGAGTTTTTAAATCGAAATAATTTTTATTTAATTATTATATTATAATTTAAATTTTTTCTTTTAAACAAAAAAAAATGTTTTTATCACTATATAGTCACTTTTATAGTTCCTTTGAATACTCCAAAACTTAGATTTTTTGGTTATATTTTTTTTAATAGAAATGAATTTTAATTTTTTAACACAATTTAATTTTTTTCTTTTAGACAAATAAAAAAAAATTTTATTTAATTGTTATATTATAATTTTAATTCTTTCTTTTAAACAAAAAAAAATGTTTTTGTCACTATATAGTCACTTTTATAGTACCTTTAAATACTCCAAAACTTATATTTTTTGGTTATATTTTTTTCTTTTTTAATAGAAACAAATTTTATTTAATTATTAATTCACAATTTAATTTTTTTCTTTTAAACAAATAAAAAAATTTTATTTAATTATTAGATTGTGATTTTTTGCTCGGGCGCCAGTTACTATTTTGTAATAATACACTATTTATTTTATTTCTAAATTTTATTACGTTTAACTTTACAAGATCAGAACTGAAGTGACCTTTTTTATTTTTAGCTTTCTTTCAAAACAAATTTTAAAATATTTACTGTTACAATTACATTTTTTTGATTGGTTAATTTTATGGTGTGATTTTATACAAAAACAATAATAATCTCATTATAATTAATTACAAACAGTTTTAGCATATTAACAAATATAATAAGAAATATAAAGTGCACCGAGTGTCTCGGTTGGCGATGAATATAAGTGACAATGGTGTTGATGTGTTAACTTGCATATCCGAAATAATATTGTGATAAACAGTGTAAAATTCAGAATATGAGGAATTGTCTGAGCACGGAGGAAAATATACAATACCTAGGTAAAAATTATTCGTACTTAGATTTAATTTAATAAATTGGTGTTCAAAAGAATTATATGTACCAGTAATTATTGGTACACTAGATAAGTTATTATTTACCGCAAGAAGTACACCACCCCCTCGCGAACATTTTAAAGAATGATAGTTACGGTCTTTTCTGTATATGGACCAATTACCATCAAGAATTTGTTCGTTCTTAAACGAATCATTTAGCCATGTTTCAGTTATAGCTATTATATTGAAATTACATGACTTAGCATCAACATAAAGCTTTTTAAGCTTACCTCTCATATTGTTACAGATATGACAAAATATTCTGATGTTATTGATATTGTTAGTAGATGGAGAGGTTTTTTTAGATCTCGTAACATTAGATAATGAAATGAGATTAGGATTTTGTTCGAGACTTGCATAATTATTTTGTGTTTGGACGAAAAAACTTGTTATAGTTCTCGCGAGATTGGTACAAATGATTATAGTAGTTACTATCACAATGACTACGAAAATCCTTAAGGTCCTCTTCGACATCTTTAGCAGTGAATTATTTTAAATGGTTAGTTTATATACCTAATAGAAAAGCTTATAAACGCAAAATATGCAATAAATGTATTTCTAAAATACAATTAAAAATTTAGACCTTTTCATATAATTCATTTAAATATAAAAAAAATTTTACATAAATGCAGAAAGTACCTTTGAACATAGCTGAACCACTACATTTAAGTCTAGATTTCGGAGACACATAGGACATAGGAAATATATTCTTTGGCTTCGAAATTAAACTCGACCACAACCAATTCCCATGGTACTTTCATTACTAGTAACCTACTGTTAAATTTCATCAAAGTACCGGCATTATTTTTTGAGTTATGGTGTTTGTAAGATATATGTTTGTTAGTCCTTGAACTTTTCAAGGGTTCCAGGACCCGAAATTATGGTACGATTTCGCCCATATGCAGTCCAGTCATACTTTCAATACTAGTTAACCCTTGTACACAATTGGAACGCTCTATCTTAATTTTAAGTTACTAGTTTTATTAATTTCGATGATAAACTTTTACACATTGGGGGATCTAAGAGAGGTTCTGAACCACCACTCCAATTGATCCCAAATTAGGGGGGCACGCAAGAAATAGTAAAGAACACCCTTGTGGCAAATTGGAAGCTTCTACATTTGTTTCAAGTTACTATCTTTATTAATTTCGAAAATATGCTTTAAGGGCCTAAGAACTGAGTGGCTGGTCCCCAATCCACTACTCCAATGGGGCCCAAATTTCAAAGACACTTACGAAATAGGAAGGGACACCCTGATACCAAATTTGGAGGTTCTATCTTCATTGGTTTCGGAATTATGCTCGTTTGGCCTAAATTCGATCAAAAAGTTCTAAGTTCCGAACCCATGGTCCAATCCCGACCTTACGCAATTCCCGAAGTAGTTTCATTACTAGTAACCTACAGCACAAATTTGATGAAGATAGCGTCATTAGTTGTTGAGTTATCGTGATTTTTTATATTTGTTCGTTAGCCCTGAAACCGATTAAAAGGTCCAGAATCCGAACCCATGGGCCGATTTCGCCCATATGCAATCCCCGCCGTACTTTCAGTCCTAGTAACCTACAGTTAAAATTTCATCAAGATAGCTCCATTATTTTTTGAGTTATCGTGCCTACGGACGGACGGACGGACGGACATTGCTATATCGACTAAGGCGGTCACGCTGATCACAAATATATATACTTTTCCATATCTAGCTCGCTTCCTTTAGGTGGTTACAAACACCATACCAAAGTTAATATACCCCTTTACCTATTCTATAGGTGTAGGGTATAAAAACACCAACTTTTATTAATATCTTTTACAAAATACAATAAAACAAGTAAAAAAACAGTCAGTCGGTGCAACCGACTTAGAAATACCCTACACCTATTTGGTTCAAATTTAAGGACATATCCATAAGTCATTTTAACACCATAAAAGCTGTTATTAATTTGATCGTAAGACATAGCTAACCAAATTAACTTTATAATACTAAAAACATTTTCTAATTACACTATCTATTAAAAAATATTACAAATTCTTACTAATTTATCTATTTAAAAATATTAAAAAACAAACAAACTTGAAATAAATGAAATTATATTTATTTCAATTCAATTACAAAATGAAAAAATTCTAATTATTAAATTTTGTGATAAAAAGATAATCAAAGCATAATATATTTAATAATCCAAATTTTTAAAAATTGAAATTATTTTAAATGGTTAGTTTATATACCTAATAGAAAAGCTTATAAACGCAAAATATGCAATAAATATATTTCTAAAATACAATTACAAATTTAGACCTTTTCATATAATTCATTTAAATATAAAAATAAATTTTATATAAATGCAGCAAGTACCTTTGAACATAGCTGAACCACTACAATTAAATCTAGATTTCGGAGACACATAGGACATAGGAAATATATTCTTTGGCTTCGAAATTAAACTCGACCACAACCAATTCCCATGGTACTTTCATTACTAGTAACCTAGTGTTAAATTTCATCAAAATACCGGCATTATTTTTTGAGTTATGGTGTTTTTAAGATATATGTTTGTTAGTCCTTGAACTTTTCAAGGGTTCCAGAACCCGAAATTATGGTACGATTTCGCCCATATGCAGTCCCGTCATACTTTCAATACTAGATAACCCTTGTACACAATTGGAACGTTCTATCTTAATTTTATGTTACTAGTTTTATTAATTTCGATGATAAGCTTTTACACATTGGGGGGTCTAAGAGAGGTTCTGAACCACCACTCCAATTGATCCCAAATTAGGGGGGCACGCAAGAAATAGTAAAGAACACCCTGGGCCAAATTTGAAGCTTCTACATTTGTTTCAAGTTACTATCTTTATTAATTTCGAAAATATGCTTTAAAGTCCTCGGAGCTGAGTGGCTGGTCCCCGACCCCCTATTCCAATGGAGCCCAGATTTCAAAGACACTTACGAAATAGGAAGGGACACCCTGATACCAAATTTGGAGGTTCTATCTTCATTGGTTTCGGAATTATGCTCGTTTGGCCTAAATTTTATCAAAAAGTTCTAAGTTCCGAACCCATTGTCCAATCCTCACCGTACGTAATCACCGCCGTAGTTTCATTACCAATAACCTACAGCACAAATTTCATGAAGATAGCCTCATTAGTTGTTGAGTTATCGTGATTTTTTATATATGTTCGTTAGCCCTGACACCAATTAAAAGGTCCGGAATCCGAACCGTTGGGCTGATTTCGCCCTTATATAGTCCGCGCTGTACTTATATAACTGGTTAACCCTTGTACACAATTTGAAGGGTCTATCCTAATTTTAAGTAACTATTTTTAGTAATTTCGATTATAAGCTTTTAAAACTTGGGAGGTCTGAGAGGGGTACAGAACCACCACTCCAATTGATCCCAAATTAGGGGAACATGCAAGAGATAGTAAAGAACACCCTTGTGCCAAATTGGAAGCTTCTACATGTTTTCAAGTTGTTATCTTTATTAATTTTAAAGATATGCTTTAAGGTCTTCGGAAATGTGTGGCTGGTCCCCGATCCACAACTCCAATGGAACCCAAATTCACAAGACACTTAGGAAATAGGAAGGGACACCCTAATACTAAATTTGGAGGTTCTATCTTCATTGGTTTCGGAATTATGCTCGTTTGGCCTAAATTCGATCAAAAAGTTCTAGGTTCCGAACCCATGGTCCAATCCCGACCTTACGCAATTCCCGAAGTAGTTTCATTACTAGTAACCTACAGCACAAATTTGACGAAGAAAGCGTTATTAGTTGTTGAGTTATCGTGATTTTTTATATTTGTTCGTTAGCCCTGAAACCGATTAAAAGGTCCAGAATCCGAACCCATGGGCCGATTTCGCCCATATGCAATCCCCGCCGTACTTTCAGTCCTAGTAACCTACAGTTAAAATTTCATCAAGATAGCTCCATTATTTTTTGAGTTATCGTGCCTACGGACGGACGGACGGACGGACATGGCTATATCGACTCAGGCGGTCACGCTGATCACAAATATATATACTTTTCCATATCTAGCTCGCTTCCTTTAGGTGGTTACAAACACCATACCAAAGTTAATATACCCCTTTACCTATTCTATAGGTGTAGGGTATAAAAATATATTGTTTTTTATTTAAATTAATTATTGTAAGAAAAATTATTTAACATTTAAAACTCATTTAAAAAAATTAAATTATAAATTTCCGTGACTTTTCTTCAAATATAATTATATAACCTTTATAATAAATGGAATAATCGTATCAAAGCATGTACTTGGAAAAGTACTAAAATATAATTATAGATTATGCACATAAATGTGTATAGGCATTATTCAGTATATAATTAAAATATATTCCTATTTACGTTTATTTGTATATTTTTGTATAATAATATGTGAGTTATTAAGAGGCAAAGAATTAAAAATAATGAAACAAATAAATAAATAAAGAATATATTATTCCAACTCTAATAGTTGAATCGAACTTTAAAATCCTTTCTAATTCAGAATCTGGCATATTTATAAATATTTTTAAATATTCTGGAAAAAGCGGAAATCCTGATTTAAAGTCCAATTCTAAAATCTGTTCTAACATTGTATATAGAAACATACATATAAATATTCTGCAAAAAGCGGCAATCCTGATTTAGAATTCAACTCTAAGATCCCTCCTGATTCAGATTCTTGTGTATATATATGTTTATAAATATTCTGGAAAAAGCGCAGAATTATGATTTTGTAGCCAACTCTAAGGTCCTTTCTAATTATACTTTTACATACATATTTCAACTTCAAAAATTTTAAAACTATGGGGTACCACCACCTTCAAAATCCCTCCAAATAAATTACTAAAACCCAACTCAATGTTGTATCAAACTATAAAGTACATTTTTACATTTTAAAATAAATATTTCAACTGGAAAACAAAAAGCCAAAATAAATTTATGAGAAATAAAGTATAAAAATGTATTTTTGATAAAATTGTTGTGTCCGTTTTTCATTTATGTTCTCTGGTGGGGCTATTTGTCAACATATACCATACTTATTATATACCGTTGGAAAGAATGTCAAAAGACCTTTCTAACAGTATAATAAAAAATACAGGGTGTTTTTGAAAATTTCTGCAATTTCTGCAATTTCTTATAGTGATTTTTTTGAAAGTTCAAAATTTTTATTTTTTTGTTTTAAATTTCTACTTGAAATTGCAATATCTCAAAAACGATAGCACCGATTCAGATGAAACAAGATGTTTATGAAAGACAATATTATGCCTTACAATATTGTAAGATATTGGTTCCAGTTTATTGTCTTTCAGGAAAAATACAACATTTTAATTAAAATGCTACAAAATCTTAGGATATTTTTGTAATGCATTTTTCGACCACTTTTTTTCGACCATTTTCGACCACCACCATGCATTTTTCGACGCGTCATCGCCACTAATAGTATATACATTCGGAAACTTTGAGATATTTAGTACCGTTATGTGATGACGTCATCTTGAAAGCTTACAACCCCTTTCCGGAAGTTTATCCAAAACAATATTCTAAGTACTAAATATTTTGTATGTTCCAAAACATATAAAACAAAAAAAAAACAAAAAAAATATGGTGTCTTGTAATAAATGCAGAGCTAAAATAAAAGGTGAAACGGGAATTCAATGTTCGGGAGTGTGTAAAAAAATTTTTCTGAAGATTTTGAAGTGTTCAGGATTGGATCTATCGACAATTAATAATGTGTACGCAAATAACAATATTTAAGATTTATTTGTGACGATTGTATCCTGATTTCTGTGCATACAAAATGTGGATTTGGTTCTACAAAACATGCACTCCGCGGTAACAAAAAATAGTGAACACCTAAAGGAATATAAAAATGAATTTGAAGTTGCTCTTAAAAGAAATGAAAGTGAAGTCATAAATTTACTGAGAGCTTTAGAGTTGGGTTTTACGAAGAGATTGGAAGAAATTAAGAGTGAATAACAAATGGAGCAACGTAAGATGGTAAAAATTACTGAAGTCTTTTAAATACAAAGCGATAAGGTAAATGAATCGTTTAATAATGTATTGAAACAAAATGATGAGGTATGTTAAAAAAATGAATAATGTAATTAACGAAAATAATATTAATGTCAAACTGTATCATTTGCTGATATGGTAAAAAATACAAAAAATGTTGGAATGAAAATGAAAAAGAATTACCTTTTGAGTGATGCCGAAATAGTAGAAAAACTCAAAAAGCAAAATTCCTTTTTAGAAATGCGTGATATGAAAGTAGTAAAAACATACGAGTTGAATAAATATAACAAAGTAATATATAATGCAGTAATTGAAGTAGATAAAGAATTTTTCCCAAAAATACTTGTGAACGAAAAATTATGTATAAGATGGGAAGATGCAATGTATTTGATGCTATAAATATACAAAGGTGTTACAAATGTAAAGGATTCAACCATAAAGCAGTGGATTGCAGGAATAAAGAAACGTGTCTAAAATGTCATCAAGAACATAGAACAAACGTATGTAACAAAGAGGAAATAAATAATTGCATAAACTGTATAAAATACAACAAGAAACTAAAATTAAATATGGATATTTATAATAAGACTCTTAGTAAACTATGTCCTGCATATCAATATAAACTATAGGTTTAAAAAAAAAGTAACATATAATCATAGTTGTTGATCAAATAAACCAGGAAAACTGTATACAAAGAAATAAAGAAATTACGAATAAAAATACTTGTGAACCAAAACATTATATAAGTACGTATAAAATTTATCTTAATGCCAAAAATTTAAAAGAAGATAACGCAATTAACACCGGAGCTTAATTAAAAGAAGATATTAATGTTAACAATAAAATTGATAGTAATCATGATAATATTGATAATATCGATAATAACAATAAAAACAATAATAATAATAATAGCAATAATAATAATAACAATAATAATAATAATAATATGGAAAATAAATTGGATATTGTAAGAAAAACAATAACAAAAACGAAAGAATCCAATAAAAAATCTGGTCAAAGTCAAAAAAGCAGTGAATTACTTAAACTATTACCCTTCAAAAAGATAATTAATGCCAACAAGAAAACTTGCACAATTCAAGTTAACAAGAATAGTAATAATAATATATGTTGCTCTGACAAAGATTCCAAGGACATCGTGGCAACAGATTCCAACAATAAACTTCATCAGAGTGAAAATATTAATAATAGTCAAAATAAAAATAATAATATTGCTAATAATAATATTACTCTTATGAATAAAGATATACCTAAAGATGAAAGACAACTTGTAGTGCCAACAACTAAATATGCTAACTGGATTAAGGATGAAACGATAACGTAGGCAGTAGTGAGATTGCAAAATCAAATAACAAAAGTTTTATTAATCCACTAGCTCCACCGATTGTCAGATTAACTAGAAATGCGATTATATCTGGTGACAATGTTTATGCTATTTCACGGTTTAGAGAACACAGAATATACAACAATGTTAGATTATTTTTGTCGTATTTTCATGATCATGGTGATATCTGTTATGAGGGAATGACGCAAACTAGTCTAAAAGTACTTATACACCAAGAAGGTTTGCCAAATAACCATCAAGAGCTCTCTAACCTATACTTTAATTATCATGAAACTACAGGAGTATCAAGAATGGAAGTGCTACAAGATCTAGCTCATTTTAGGAGACATGTAGAAAATAAATACAGAGAGAATGTGCAGAGATATAGAGAATCATGAAAAAATTATTTGATTGGAAGACCATGATGATGGACAAACTATTGAATTTGAAAATGGTGCATTTTAATGCTAGAAGTTTGAGGAAAAATCTAATCGAAATTGAAACATTTATAAAAATTAAAAATGATGTTGATATTATCATGGTTGGAGAAACTTAGCTTTATTCAGAAGAAGAAAAATACTTTAATATTCCTGGGTATACAGCATCCTTTATCTCTAATAATTTAAGCAGAGGAGGTGGCTGCGCAATATATAAAGCAAGGTATTAGTCACAAAGTTTTGGAAACATCTATTACGTTCAATACTATTGAAATTTTTATAGAAGATACCAAACCTACCATTAATATTGCCGTATGTTACAAAAGCCCGTCAGAAAACAATAAGGCATTTATAGAACATTTAGATCAGCTGTTCAATAAGTACAAAAATATAACTGTGGTTAGTGATACTAACATCGATTTGCTCTCTGAAACGGACGCAAGCAGAATGTATATGGATATGCTAGATGTTAACTCTGTTAACATAAATAACATGAATGAAGCTACTTGAATAACATTAAACTGAGCGACTCTGTTAGATCATGTTCTTTCAGATCTTAAGACGAATCGATTTGGTTTTAATATCACTTTGCATGATATTCCTAACCTAGATCATAAAGCAGTATGTGTTGAAATTAAATCAGTTCTCAGAAAACTTTAAACGATGGTATATAATCAAATAACTGGTACTAACTATGCTAAATACTCATATCTGTTGGAATATACCTTGCGTAGACATACTTGTCAAAATATTGATGAATTGATTGAAGCTATAAAATATTTCAAGGACACAAGTATTAAATATATGAGAATTAGAAAAAATTAGAACATTTTAGTAATGTTGGAAGAGAGTTAGATGATAAAATACAAACTAAAGAAGAAATATAATAAAAAATAGAATAAATGAAAGTTCCATGTTCTTGGTACCTACTTATGAAATAGAAGTGCTTAATGTTATTATGAATCTAAAAGATAATTCACCTGGCTCAGATAATATAGCAGCAAAAGACTTAATAGCGGTAGCTGAGATAATATCTCCGATAATTTTATTAATGACAGCTTCCGCACAGGAAAATATCCTAGTTTATTAAAATGCTGTGATTCCAATATACAAGAATGGTTCTCCTTTGGAAACATCTAATTGCCGACGGATAACACTCACTAGCTGCATGAGTAAAATATTTGAAAAAATAATTAATAAAAGAATATGTGAATTCATTAAATGTGCAGGCGGATTTGACATCAATCAGTTTGGCTTCCAAAAGTCACATGGAACTGATGAAGCAATCAATGATTCTGTGAAATCTATTATTGGACATCTTGATAAAGGAAACTATGTATGCTCTGTTTTTGTAGATGTGAGTAAGGCATTTACAACAGTGGACCATCAAATATTGTTGGACAGATTAATAGGAATCCCTATAATCCAAACCACTATAGAAACAATTTTTACCAACAAAATCAACAACAACGTTATTTTCCAAATCAACAACAACGTTTTTATCCAAATCCTCAACAACGCTTCTATCCAAAGCCGCAACAAACTGCATGGGCACAAAATCAGGAATTACCTAAAAATGAAATATCAACTAATTCAAAAACTAAAGTGGAACCGGCATCCCAACAATATCGAAACCCTTACACACCTAATTATACCCAAAAAAAAAATTTTAATAATAATAAAACACCAAATCAAAATCAGAATTACTATAGCAACAAAACGCAAAGGATTAACTACAATAAACCCAATAAAAAACGAGGAAGATTATAGTTGCTCTTGTCAACTTTTAGATACCCGTGCGTACACTATTATGTATTAAATAAATGAGAATTTCATATATTGCAATTGAACTGTTTAACAGAAAATTCAAAATATTTGTTTTTTTATATTTAATTACAAAAAAAATTGATAAAAAAAAAAAATTAATTAAAAAAAAATATGAATTTAAAAAAAAATATGCTCTGAAAGAGATTCGAACCCACACTTTTCAATTAAAAGCTCGACGCCCTAACCACTAAGCCATCGATTTTTTTTATCTCAATTTTTTTTTTAAATTATTATAGTTGCTATGGTATCAATTGTTTGTTTTGAATTTTTTTTGAAATGTATCAAAAAAAAATTTATAATTTATAAATTAGAGTTTTAAGATGAATTTAAAAAAAAAATAAACTTTTGCCCAGCCAAGATTCGAACCGAAACGTTTTGACTACTATTCACATGTCCTAGCCACTACATCATAGAACTATTAATAATTTCCCTACAAAACGAGTTTAATTTATCTTAATTTTTTTTTTTAAATAATTGTAGTTGCTCTTGTATCAATTGTTTGTTTTAAAATTTAAATAACAGTTTTGAATTTTTTTATAAAAATATTAAAAACGAGGAAGATTATAGTTGCCCTTGTCAACTTTTAGATACCCGTGCATACCCACTATGGTGTATAAAATAAACCGTAATTTACTTCCCTTATACATTTAACTCATTACCCCATAATTTTGACGTAAAAAAAAAAAAAAAAATTAACAAAAAAAAAATAATCACAAAAAAAATAAACAAAATTTTTATTCATTGTCCCATAACTTTAGCTTAAAAAAAAAAAAAAAAAAAATAAAAAAAAAAAAAAACAAAAAAAAAAATTGGCCCACCCTAAAAGTCCGAAGGTCCGAGTGATGTCCAACTTTGCCAAGTAACTTGCCCTATTAATTTATCTGCCCAATTTTAATTTTAACCTTGTAGCTTCATTAGATTCAAAGTTATTGAATCGAAAACTTTGTATGGCAGCCCCCCGAAAATGGGGCCCTAAAATTTTGAAACTTCATATAAGTGCTCGATTCATTATATAACTAACCGTGTGTAATTTTCAGTCTCGTAGTATAATTAGTTTTGAAGAAATTCATATTGGTGCAAAGAAGTTGTATGGCAGCCCCCCGAAAATGGGGCCCTAACATTTTGAAACTTCATATAAGTGCTCGATTCATTATATAACTAACCGTGTGTAATTTTCATCCGCGTAGTATAAATAGTTTTGAAGAAATTCATATTGGTGCAAGGAAGTTGTATGGCAGTCCCCCGAAAATGGGGCCCTAACATTTTGAAACTCCATATAAGTGCCGGAGTCATTATAAAACTAACCGTGTGTAATTTTCATCCCCGTAGTATAAATAGTTTTGAAGAAATTCATATTGGTGCAAAAAAGTTGTATGGCAGCTCCCCGAAAGTGGGGCCCTAACATTTTGAAACTTCATATAAGTGCTCGATTCATTATATAACTAACCGTGTGTAATTTTCAGCCTCGTAGTATAATTAGTTTTGAAGAAATTCATATTGGTGCAAAGAAGTTGTATGGCAGCCCCCCAAAAATGAGGCCCTAACATTTTGAAACTTCATATAAGTGCCGGAGTCATTATAAAACTAACCGTTTGTAATTTTCATTCTCGTAGTATAATTACTTTTGAAGAAATTCATATTGGTGCAAAAAAGTTGTACGGCAGCTCCCCGAAGACTTGGTCCGATTTTAACCAAAAACAATAGGGAACCTAGAAATTGTCTAAAAATCACTTTGTGTGAATTTCAAGACTCTAGCCCTTTTAGTTTTTGAGTTATCGTGCTGACACACGGACGGACGGACAGACACACATAGCTAGATCGACTAATTTTTCGATTCTGAGCCGATACGTACCCTTGACACTATATCTAGCTCGTCTAGATCGATGCGTTACAAACGGAGGAGCAAATCTAATATACCCGATGTCATATATGTATGCACGGGTATAAAAATTAATAATTTTTAATATAAATGAGAGTTTTCTGTCAAATTTTCTATAAAATAAAATTTTTCATACATAATATAAATACATATATTTTATTAAAAAGAAAATAGAAGAAAATAGATAACAAAAAATGAATTTAAAAAAAAGAAAAAATTTCCCTAGGATTCGAACCGAGACATTTTGGCTACAAGACTCATGTCCTAACCACTACACCATGAATCGATTAATAATTTAACTACATTTTGTTTGTTTTTATATTTGGTTTCTATTCAGTTATTAATTTTGAAAATATTCATATAATTTCGAAAAATTTGTGTGGCAGCTACCCGGAGCCTTTGTCCTATTTTAACCAAAAACCAATAGGGAACCTACAAATTGTCTAAAAATTACCTTGTGAAAGTTTCAGAACTCTAGCTCTTATAGTTTTTCAGTTATCGTGCTGACGAATGAACGAACGGACACATATAGAACAAACATAGCTAGATCGATTCATGTTTAGATTCTGAGCCGATACGTACCGTTGACACTATATCTAACTCGTCTAGATCGCTGTGTTACAAACGGAGGAGCAATGTTCATATATGTATGCACGGGTAATAGAAGATGAAAGTCAACTTAGACAGGATACAAGGAAAAAATGCGACCAATGTTCTTGCAGTCATAATAAAAACTTCCGTTGCTCCAACCTCCAACCAAAACAACAATAATCCTATTAAAGACCTCCTTGCTCCACTATATTGAGCATACAACGGGGACAGGGGAAGTCTTAAAAATTCTCATAGATACAGGCACCAATAAAAACTACATACACCCTCGATTAATAAAAAGCCCAATTCCAAATGAAGAAATTTTTGAAGCAAGTTCAATTGGAGGAAAAATTGCTGTCACACATCATACCTTTATTAACATTTAAAACTCTAAGTTACAAAAATTAAAATTCTATATCTTATCAAACCTAACATTATTTGATGGTATTATAGGAAACGATAGTATGAAAGAATTAGGTGCAATAATTTATACCAACGAAATGGAGAACTACCTAAAATTAGGAAAAAACATAAGGATTCCAATAAAACAACATGCCTCAGAATTTGTCAACAAAATAGAACTGCTCATTACTCATCTTAGTACATTACAGAAACAAAAAATTAACTATATCGAAGAAAAATATAGCAACTTATTCGCTGATCTTGACAAAAAACTTACTTATACTACTAGGATACAAGCGGGAATCAGAACAACAACAGAAGACCTGGTTTATACGAGATCTTATCCGTACCCAATGGCACCAAAAAATGAGATAGAAGACCAAGTCCAACCATTATTAAAAGACGGGATCATAAGACCATCTAGATCGCCCTATAATTCGCCGGTATGGGTAGTACCGAAAAAGGAGGATGCGTCAGGGAAGAAGGAGTACCGGATGGTGATAGACGACAGAAAAATTAATAAAATCACGAAACCAGATAAATACTCCATACCCGAAATAGCTGAAGTATTGCCAAATTTAGACAAAAGTAAAGTATTTTCAGTTATTGACCTAAAGAGGGGATTCCACCAAGTACCTCTTAAAGAAAGCGACATAGAAAAAACTGCTTTTTCTATCAATAACAGGAAGTATGTGTTTACCAGACTCCCTTTCGGGTTGAAAAATGCATCATTAAAGTTCTCTTGATGACATTCTAAGACAACACATCGGAAATAAATATTATGTTTACATTGATAACATAATCATACTGGACGAAAATAATGAAGACACCTTAAGAATTTGGAGGACATATTTAAAACGTTATAAAACGCGAAAATGAAAGTACAATTTGATAAGTGCGAATTTCTCAAGAAGGAGGTAGAGTTTTTGGGATTCATTGTTACAGGAGAAGGACTAAAAACAAACACAAAAACGGTTCAACCTATTTGTAAAATGCCGTTACCAAAAAATTTAAAAGAAATTAGATCCTTTTTAGGAATGTCAGGATATTACAGCAGATTTATCTGTGATTATGCAAAAATCACAAAACCCCTGACAACCCTTTTAAGAGGGAAGGGTGGACGTGTGTCCAAATCCCAGTCCCGAAATACACCAATAATCCTAGATGAGGAAGCAAAAGAATCGTTCCTTAACCTGAAAAACGCTCTCATTTCTGAGGAAGTAATTTTAAGTTACCCAAACTTTGAGAAAGCTTTCGAGTTAATAACGGACGCCTCTAATTATGCAATTGGAGCAATGCTGTTCCAAGGCAAAATACCTATTATCTTTTTATTCAGGACATTATCTAAAACCGGAGAGGCATATGCAGACTGTACTACAATCGCAAGTAAATAATTTATCTAGCACCCAACATACAATTCGTTGAGACACTTGTCAATGCATTTCGCAACCAAAAAATTTTGGAATTCAATAATAAAGAAGATTACAAATTAGTAAATCCATTTCCGAGCTACAATAGACACTTACTAACTAAAAAACAATTTTCAGAGAAAGATTTGGTAGACATTTTAAAAAAGCATTTAAATCCAAACATATTCAACGTTATTAAAACAGAGAAAGTATTATGGGGATAAATCAACGAGTTTATGGAACAAATTTTAGAAGTTATAAAATTAGATTCTTGCGAAATATGGTCAAGGACATTGTAAACGAACTGGAACAGGAAGAAATCATCATCACAACTCATAGACGTGCCCATCAAAATGCAATAGAAAAAAAAACAAATTATTGAGATATACTATTTCCCAAAAATATCTAGGAAAATAAATAACTTAGTAAAAACTGCCCAATTTGTAAAGAGAATAAATACGACCGTCACTCCAATAGACCAGAAATATTGAACACTCCCACACAGGAACTACGCAGGACACACTTTACATATAGATATCTACTCAACCGAGTCAAAACTTTGCATAACCTCAATAGATAAGCTTACCTAGTTCGCCCAGGTAAGAGCCATAAAAAGTAGATCAACCGAAGATATTAGACTAGCATTAACAGACGTGTTGTTCTATAATGGCAGAACTGAATACTTGGTCATTGACAACGAAAGGTCTCTTAATCCTACTATAAAAGGCCATGATGGAGGACGAAATGAAGATAAATGTCTATACTGTACCACCATACAAGAGTGAAGAAAATGGTCAAGTGGAAAGGTTTCACTCGCCATTATCTGAAATTATACGTTGCTTAAGAGCAGAAAAAGAATATAAAAATTTTGAAAAACTAATGCAAAGAGCGGTGAACGAGTACAATTTCTCTATTCACTATGTTACCAACAGAAAACCTATTGAACTTTTTTTAGGTCGGCTTCCTAACATTACAACAAAGGATTTTGAAAACACCAATGAATATAGAAAAACGAAAACTTAAACAGGAAAAGGAAATTACATTTTACGAATCCTTTTATCTTAACTTCATTTGTTGTTTCGATTTAGAAGTTCGATTAAAAAGTTCCAGGATCCGAACCCATGGTCGGATTTCACCCATATGCAGTCCCAATTATACTTTCAATACTAGTTAACCCTTGTACACAATTTGAACATTCTATATTAATTTTAAGTTACTATTTATATTAATTTCGATGATAAGCCTCTCAACCTTTAGAGGTCTAAGAGAGTTACCTAAACCACCACTCCAATTGATCATACATTAAGGGAACACAGAGAGAATTGTAAAGAACACCCTTGAAAATTTGAACCTTAAACATTTATTTGACATTACTATCTTTATTATTCTCGAAAATATGCTTTAAGGTTTTCGAAAATATGTGGATGGTCTCCGACCCACAATTTCAATTACTTCGGAACTGTGTGAATTATGCTCGTTTGGCCTAAATTTGATCAAAAAGTTCTAGGATCTGAGCCCATAGTCCGATATCGACCGCACCCAATCCCCGCAAATTTCATGAAACGAGTTTAGTTTTTGAGTTATCCTTATTTATTTTATATGTTCTATAGCCCTTAGATGGGTTCAGACCCTAGAACTTTTTGATCAAATTTAGGCCAAACGAGCATAATTCGGAAACCAAAGAAGATAGAACTTTCAAATTTGGTGTTAGGGTGTCTCGTCCTATTACCCTAGCGTTCTTAAAACTTGGAACCAATTGGAGTAGTGGATCGGAGACCATCCACACAGTTCCGAAGACCTTAAAGCATATCTTCAAAAAAATAAAAAATATAGCAACTTCAAACAGATGGAGAAGCATCAAATTCGGCACAAGGATGTTCTTTACTATTTCCTACGTATTCCCCTTATTTATGATCAATTGGAGTGGTGATTCAGGTAACTCTTCTAGACCTCCCGAGGTTAAAAAGCTTATCATCAAAATTAATAAGAATAGTAACTTAAATTAAGATAGAATGTTTCAACTGTGGACAAATGTTAACTTGTATTGAAACAGGCGGGGACTGCATTTGGGGAAATCGGACATTGATTTCGGGTTCCGGAATTTCTGAAAAGTTCAAGGACTTACGAACATATATCCAAAAACACCACAACTCAAAACTAATGACAACTAATGATGCTATCTTCATCAAATTTGTGTTTTTATTACCAATATCCTAGGTAATAAAACTACGGCGACGATTGCGTACACTCGAGATTGGACCATGGGTTCGGAACCTAGAACTTTTTGATCGAATGTAGGCCAAACGAGCATTATTCCTAAACCAATGAAGATAGAACCTCCAAATTTAGTATCAGGGTGTCTCCTGATACTAAATTCCCATAAAATGGGAATTGGTTCTGGTCGAGTTCGGACAATGAGTTCTGATTCTAGAAGCTTTATTGCATATTTTGCGTTTATAAACTTTTCTAATAGGCACATAAACTAACAATTTAAAATAATTGCATATTTGAAAAATTTCAATTATTAAATATATTATACTTTGACTAGCTTTTTATCACAAAATTAAATAATTCAAATTTTATCACTTTTGTAATTGAATTGGAATAAATGTATTTTCATTTATTTCAACTTTTTATATCTTTTAATATTTTTAAACAGATAAATTAGTACGAAATTGTAATATATTTGAATAGATAAAGTAATTAGCAAATATTTTTTAGTACTATAAAGTTAATTTGGCTATGTCTTACGATCAAACTAATAACAGATTTTATGGTTTTAAATGACTTTTGGATATCTCATTAAATTTTAACCAAATAGGTGAAGGGTATTTCTAAGTAGGTTGTACAGACAGAATGTTTATTTACTTGTCTTAATTTTTCTTATTTCATATTATTTATAGAATATTTACAATATAGAATTATTACAATAGGTGATATATAATTAATACATTGTGCGGATACTTAAGCTATATTCAAAAATATTTGCTGCATTTATGTAAAATTTATTTTTATATTTAAATGAATTATATGAAAAGTTCTAAATTTGTAATTGTATGTTAGAAATACATTTATTGCATATTTTGCATTTATAAGCTTTTCAAATAGGTACATAAACTAACAAAATATAATTGCAATTTTGAAAAATTTGAATTATTAAATATATTATGCTTTGATTAGCTTTTTATCACAGAATTTAATAATAATTTAAATTTTGTCAATTTTGTAATTGAATTGAAAAAAATATATTTTCATTTATTTAAGGTTTTTAGTTTTTTAATATTTTTAAATAGATAAATTAGTAAGAAATTGTAATATTTTTGAATAGATAAAGTAATTAGAAAATCTTTTTTAGTTCTATAAAGTTGATTTGGTTATCTATGTCTACGATCAAACATATAACAGCTTTTATGGGTTTAAAATGACTTATGAATATCTCATTAAATTTGAACCAAATAGGTGTAGGGTATTTCTAAAGAGGTTGTACCAACTGACTGTTTCTTTACTTTGTTTTTATGTTCGTTAGCCCTAAAAACGATTAAAAGGCCCAGAACTCAAACCCATGGGCCGATTTCACCCATATACAAACCCCGCCGTACTTTAAGTCCTAGGAACCAACAGTTAAAGTTTTGTCAAGATTTCATCTCAATTAGTTTTTAGTTTATCGTGCCTACGGACGGACGGACGGATATGGCTATCTCGACTCAGGAGGTCACGCTGATCATAAAAATTTATACTTTTCCATATCTAGCTCGTTTCCTTTAGGTGGTTACAAACACCATACCAAAGTTAATATAACCTTTTCTATTTTCATGGGTGTGGGGTATAATAAATGTTAAAGACCCATGCCAACAGCACTGATTGACCTAGCATTACAAACATGCAAGTTAATTTACGAATGCTATATCATGCAAGGTCTGATCCTCAATGTTGTTTTGTTAACGTTAGTATCAAAGAGTTTAGATCTTAAGTTAGTCCCTCTTTACATAGCCTATTGGCTTGAATTTACCGTAGTCTGTAGATTGGTTTGAGATGTTATAGAGCTCGACCGATATTAAATTATACAAATTTTCCATAAACCTCACGATAAGCAGGTTTAATTTCAAGGCGAATAATTTGCTTAAGAAATATTATGTCTGCCACCAGATGACGTGACTCAAGGGAGTTCATAAGAATAAGAAGAAATCTAGCTTCGGAGTTTTTTCCTAGAAATGGAGAAGTTTTTTTATACTGATAAATATCTATATCACGATAGGGTGACCATACTTGGCTTGCATATTCCAGTATAGTAACGAAGAGTTACTAAAGAGTTACTTTTGTTTTAGGTTTTTTTATATAAGGGTCAGAAAACTCTTTTGACCAACGCAAAAAAACTAAAAGAGTTGAGTTAGCTTTATTAATGATTATGTTGTAGTGCTTCTTTATATCCAACCTGCTATCAAGGATGAGTCCCTAATCAGAAGCATGATTCGTTCTTTTTATAGGTTGATCGTTTATATTATAATCGTATTTTATAGTTAAGTCCGTTTTTAACCTTGAAAAGCTCATAATTTCTCATTTGACAGCGTTTAATACGAGATTCTTTTTTCTGCTCCATGAGCCAAATTGATTGAGATCATATTGCAACAATTCGCAACCCCGAAGTGAGGCTGTAGTTTTGCAGGTTTTGGTATCATCGGCAAAATTAAGAAGATAGGAGTGGAATAAACTTTGAGGGCTCTCATCTTAATGTCAAAAGTTGAATGAGATGGACGAGCTAAACTATTTAAAAACCACTAATTCGGCTCATATACTCCATTTGGTTGGTTTTGGAAAAAAAGTGTCAGAAAAGTTAGACACATTCTGCGAGTTATTTGTGGTTGCATTTTCGTATCGCAAGCAGATTGATACCCATTAGTCTCACGTTTACTATTAACAAAATCGAAAAAACGTCACGGATTAGAAAGAATTGAGATTTAATTCTTGATAAGTAATCTTTATAAAGAATATCAGATAAGAACTTGAATCTATTATAGATGTCAAAAAAAGTATTATAATGGTCGGCTGAATTAGTTTTAATATATTGTTCCACGCAGAACTACGTTTGCTCCTGAAAGAACTCAATTCATACATGACCATGGAACTGAGTATTTAGATTTCTTCATGAGATTTTATAGGATTTGCTAAGCGAAAACATATTGTCAGCTTCTCAAAAAGTTATTTAAGACAGGTGTTTATGTTTAATGAAGAGAATATTGATTCCACATCAAGCGAGTCTTAGAGAAAGTTTAAGTATGTGAAATTTGTTTTAGCAAGATCAAACTTTGGATAATTCTCAGAAGGAAAGAGTTCATTAGATTGATTTATATTGAGAATTATATCCTTTGGAGGATGATAGTCATCTATGTTTGTGAATGTTACTTCGATATTGGATGCTTTACAATTTTCATCGTCTGAGGAACAAACAAGGTCTAGTTGTCTGCCAAACTGATTAGTAACAAAGCTGATTTGTTGCAGATCTAGGCTTTTAAGACCGTCAATAAAAATTGAATCAAAGTTGAATGAGACATTATATGCAATTAAGATTTTTTTTTGTATCAGTCCATAACCATTTAAAATTTAGAAGATTAAAATCACCTAGAATTAAAAGGCTATCAAAAGTTGTGAGTTTGCAATGGATGTTGTTAATGACAATAATGAGCTCACTACAACACTCAACTTTATTTAGATTCCTGGGAGATGTATATGCCAATATGATGAATAAATTTGCTTTTACGAGATCAAAGGAGAATTGGACAAAAATCACTTCAAATATGTCAGAAGATGGCAAATCAAATAAAATGCTCGTTAGAGTTGTATTAACAACTAAAAAAATCCCACTGCCGGGTTCGCCAAGAGAAGGGAGAAATATTTCTATCTGCACAAAAGACTAAATAATCTTTAGAAAAAAGGTCCTCACTATTGAAATTGAAGTTGAGCCAGGTTTCCTTTAAAGCTAGAATTTCGTGAGAAAGAGGCATGGTTTTTAAAAACACAGAGTGCGTTTTATAAAGTGGAAGAGGTTCTCAGGTTTTTTGAATTACGTAATATTTTCTTACGCAATTCGAATTCCTTAATTTGTATTACAGAAAGCCAATATTGTGATTTATTATGAATTGAAATAAGTTATCTGCAATACATATTTTAAAGAGGAGCGCCGTTTAGTTGCTATCTTAAAGATCGAACACCATCTCATATGCAATCAATATTGGCCATGTTAGATAGGTGGTGATAAATACCACAAGGTTCTGTATTGGGATCATTAAACTTTATCATAGATATTCTGTACAAGCTCCAAGTCATTGCACTAGGATGACACCTCATTTGCATAAAAATTTTCCCCCGCATTAAATCCGGAAATTCCGGAAACTATCTTTAAACTAGGTCATTGGTCTAATTTGCATAATTATTTTCCAACGTCCAGGTACCTACTTTACTACTTTTATTATACCCTACACCTATAGAATAGGTAAAGGGGTCTATTAACTTTGCTATGGTGCTTGTAACCCCCTAAAGGAAGTGAACTAGATATGGAAAGAATATATATATGATCAGCGTGAACTGCTGAGTTCATATAGCCATGTCCGCCGTCCATTCACAATAACTCAAAAAATAATGAAACTATCTTCATGAAATTTTACCTGTAGGTCACTAGGACTGAAAGTAAGGTGGGTTTTGCATATGGCCGAAATTGGTCGAAAGTTCGGATTTAGTACCTTTTAATCGATCCAAGGACTAACGAACATTAATAAAAAATCATGATAACTCAACAACTAATGATGTACTGTAGGTTACCCGTACTGAAAATACAGCGAGGATTGCGTACGGTTTAGATTACACCATAGGTTCGGAACCTAGAACTTTTTCGAATTTAGGCCAAACGAGCTTAATTCCGAAACCAATGAAGATTGAACCCCCGAATTTGGTACCAGTGTGTCCCTTCCTATTTCCTTAGTGTACTTGAAATTTAAGCCCCCATTGGAGTAGTGGGTCAGGAACCAGCCACACATTTCCGGATACCTTAAAGCATATCCTTAAAATTAAAAAAGATAGCAACTAGAAAAAATGTAAAAGCTTGATTTTTGGCAAACGGGTGTTCTCTACTATTTCTTGCATGTACCCCTAATTTGGGATAAATTGGTTCAGTCCACTCTTAGACCTCCTAAGGTTTAATAGCTTATGATCGAAATTACTAAAACTAGTAACTTAAAATTAAGATAGAACGTTTCAAATGTGTACAAGGGTTAACTTGTATTGAAAGTATGACGGCGACTGCATATGGGCGAAATCGTACCATGGTTTCGGGTTCTGGAACATCTGAAAAGTTCAAGAGCTAACAATCATATATTTTAAAAAGAGCATAACTCAAAAAATAATGCCGCTATTTTGATGAAATTTAAACTCTAGGTTACTAGTAATGAAAGTACCATGGGAATTGGTTCTGGTCGGACAATATATGTATATGTGTGTGTTAGCCCTTGAACTTTTCAAAGGTTCCAGAACCAGAAAACATGGTACGATTTCGCCCATATGCAGTCCTCGTTATACTTTCAATACTAGTTAACCCTTGTAGACAATTGGAGCGTTCTATCTTAATTTTAAGTTATTATTTTTATTAATTCCGATGATAAACTTTAAAACCTTTGGGAGTCTAAGAGGGGTATTGAACTCAGAATGATTCAAAATTACAGAAACACGCAGGAAATATTAAAAAACACCCATGCGCCAAATTTGAAAGTTCTACATTTGTTTGAAGTTACTATCTTTATTAATTTCGACAATATGCTTTAAGGTCTTCGGAAATGTGTGGCTAGTCCCCGACCCACTACTCCAATTGATCCCTAATTTCAGGGACACTAAGGAAATAGAAAGAGATACCCTGGTACCAAATTTGTAGGTTTTATCTTAATTGGTTTCTGAATTTTGGTCGTTTTGTCTCAATTCGATAAAAAAATTCTAAGTTCCGTACCCATTGTCCAATCTCGAGTGTACGCAATCGCCACCGTAGTTTCATTACCAGTACACTACAGCACAAATTTCATGAAGATAGCGTCATTAGTTGTTAAGTTATCGTGATTTTTTATATATGTTCGTTAGCCCTTAAACCGATTAAAAGGTCCAGAATCCGAACTCATTAGCTGATTTTGCCCATATGCAGTCCACGCTGTACTTTAAATACTAGTTAAACCTTGTACACAATTGGAACGTTCTATATTAATTTTAGGTTACTATTTTTGGTAATTTCGATTATAAACTTCTAAACCTTGGGAGGTTTAAGAATGGTACTGAACCACCACTCCAACTGATCCCAAATTAGGGGGACACACAAGAAATAGTAAATAACACCCTTGTGCTAAATTTGAAGCTTCAACATTTTCGCAAGTTGCTATCTTTATTAATTTTAAAGATATGCTTTGAGGTCTTCGAAAATGTGTGGCTGGTCCCCGACCCACTACTCCAATGGGGCCCAAATTTTAAAGACACTAAGGAAATAGGAAGGATCACCCTGATACCAAATGGAGGTTCTATCTTCATTGGTTTCGGAATTATGATCGTTTGGCCTAAATTCGATCAAAAAGTTCTAGGTTTCGAACCCATGGTCCAATCTCTACCGTACGCAATTCCCGCCGTAATTTTGTTGCTAGTAATCTACAGCACAAATTTGATGAAGATAGCCTTAATAGTTGTTGAGTTATCGTGATTTTTTATATATGTTCGTTACCCCTTGGAGCGATTAAAAGGTCCAGAATCCGAACCCATGGGCCGATTCCGTCCATTTGCAATCCCCGCCGTACTTTCAGTTATATGGTATTCTATATCTGCGAGTTATATTATTCAATTAAATTATTTGGTTATTTATATTTTGCATTGGTTTATATTGATATATAAATGTATTTTTTATCAAAGATATATAATTATTAATTATTGATTATGCCATTAATTTGAACCCGGTGGCGAATGGTAGTTGAGTCGAGTCGAAAACCAGAAAAGTTTTTTTAAATTTCACTAGAATTCGATTCCGGGCCTTTCCGCATGAAAGGTCGGCACTCAACCACTGTGCCTCCCAGCTGTTTTATCCAGCTGAATTAGCAAGGAGGGATTTCAATCTGAATGCTTCTCTGAGAGAACAGGTGGATCCACCACTATACAGCGTTAAAAGAAATATCTTTCTCCACTATCTATCCCTAGTGAATAGAAGGTGAAAGGAATTAACCTCATGCCGTAGGGCCAAGAAAATATGGCCGTTGTACGAGAACAAAAGAACGAACAACCTATTGAAGCTATCCCGACGGGATAAATCATGATCAAAAGACGTAATTAGGGAACATTGGCCAATTGGCGAATATGCAGCCAGATTAGGTATCCCATTCAACACATCATGCCGGAGCTGTGGTGAACAGAACGAGAAAGAGACCATTACATACACTTTACGTGTAAATGCCCAGCACTAACCAGCCAGAAGAGTGGCTCTGGGTAGCCCTTCATTTAACGATCTAAGCGATCTTGCAGTTAAGCAACCTGCAAAAATGGTAGAAACCTTAAAATCCGCGAAATGGATCTAAAATTAGAACCAATATAGCCCTAACTTAGGCTTTGTGGTCACAGTAGTGGTAGCAAAACGGTTCTAACGCGCTATTTGAGATCCTGTCACGATTGGCAGCACCAGCCACGTAAACCAACCAACCTATAGTTTCGACCTACGGCATTCCATTATCACTACTTTACTCTACTCTTCGAAGTTTTGCCGATGATTATAAAATGAGTAAAACTAAAACTTCCATTCGAGATTATAATTTATTGCAACAAAACCTGAACAATTTTTGACTTAACGTAACCAAATGACAAATTATGAGCTTTTCAAACAACGTGGCCCGGCGAAATTATTTTCACCCTATATTCGTGAACAAATGAGATTAAACGATAATGCGAGCAATTTAAGAACTGTTGAACTCTTTTATATATTTATTTAATTTGTTATTTGAAATTTCAAACAAAATAAAGGAGATTAAAATATTAGAATTAACAATAAAAAGTCTAAATGGATTTGAAAAAAAATCATGATATCATAAACTTATATTTACGTACCTAATATTAGAATAAACAAACTATAATTAATTTATTCCTTACTTTTTATATGTATTCTTCTAAAAATTGGAAATTTTGTTCTTTATTTATTTATTGTTAAAAATTTACTTAGCACACATGTTTTTACATTTTTTTTTGTTTTTTTTTTTCTTAAACTTTAACATTTATTTTTGTTTTTTTTTATTTTTTTGCTAACTGTGATATAAACAAAACTTAAAGTTTTTTTATAAAACATCGCAGTTACTTCCTAATAGTATTCAACAAAATAAATTATTTATATAGGTACAAATATTACAGCTCATACAGATATGTGCTACGAGCGTTGAAAAATTTACTATCTATACTATCCACAAATTAACGGTTATTCTTTAATGAACGCTTCAGTTTTTTGATAAATATATCCAAATTTGAACTTCTTTTTAACTCCAACGGCAGTTTATTATAAATCCTTATTGATGAAGGGAGACAACTATTCCGTGATAACTCTATTCTTGATTTGGCATTATTTAAATTGTTTAACCTTCTTGTATTGTAATTATGAATATTGTTTCTGCTGTTGATTATGATGTTTTTTTTGTACACCCCTTTTTGTATTTTAAAAATTAGTTTAGGATTTCCAAAATAATGAGTTCGAGTAACTTCAGATATCCCGTGCGTTTAAAAATTTCATTTGTTGGGGTAAACCAGTCGTACTAATGTAAGCATTTAATGGCTTTGTTTAATAGAACATTAATTTTATCTTTCAACCATAATGAACAGGTGAACCAATTATATAAATTGTATCTGATGTGCGAAATAATATGAGAATAATATAACTTATCTGCAGTTTTTGTATTCAATATAATTCCACTTCTTTTGAAGGCACCCAGCAGAGGCACAATTTTTTTTACTAATTTATTAATATGCTCTTCCCACTTCAGTTTTTCATCAATTACAACTTCAAAGTATTTATATGCAGGAACTCTTTCAAGTCTTGTTTAGTCTTAGATTAGTCTTGTTTACCAATAGATTATGGTTTAAATCAATTTTGTTTATATCTTTGTTTTATATACTATATACTTTGTTTTTTCCGCATTTATAGTTAATTTTATACCCTTTAACCATATTTCGTAAATCTCCAAATCAGTATTTACAAGAGTTTCAAATTCTTTACAGGTTCTAGCATTATAGAATTTAAGGTTTCACGGGTAGTCTGTTTCCTTTTTTTAAAAAATTTTAAAAATAAAAAGATTTATTTTAATTTTTAAGAAATTATGTCTTTATTATTAGACTTCTGATTTTAGAATACAATTTTCTTACAGAGTTACATTTATTTATAATATTCAATTTTACCATATTTTGCTTATCTTTACTTCCCTATTCTCAAAACCTCAAAATGGTAATCTCAATTTAATTATTTATTTAGTTAATTAGTTTAAAAATGCATTTCCTCATTCTGAAGTTTTGAGAATAAAAATTAAAGAATTATAAATCAAAAAAAATATTTATTTAACCAAAATCAATATTAACAAATTTTAACCCAAATGGTCATATTATAATTTCATATAAAAAATATTTACTTAACAAAAATCAATTTTAACCCACATGATCATTAAAGTAGTACAAAATTAAAAAAATGCTGATTTATAATATTTAATTGGTAGTATTTTGTATTTATTTATGTTCATAGTATTTCATTCATTAACAATAATAAAAAATTTTAAAACATTGAACTTGATAAATAAAATTATATCATATTACAATTCTGATAATTTTATTATAAAAAAAATGAGTAATTTATTATGAGTTTTTTTTTATATTTATTATGAGTTATTTATTACTCAATGTACAGCATTACATAGAAACATTGTTTTGTTGGGCAACATTGTATTACTTTGAAATTTTGTTGAAAAAATTAGAAGTGTTGTTAACTCCTTCCTCATTCGACGTTTCAATAGGTTTTAATTCAAATATGACTGAAGTATGATTTTGATCGATATGTTTAACTGTATTTGTATTTGCGTTTTCTGATGTTTGTCTTCCTTCATTGTTGATAATTGGCTTGCTTCTGCGTTTGGTAATTAATAAAAGTTCTAACAATACTACTATTATAATGGTAGTAAGACTGAAATTAATATATTTATCTTTTTGCCTAGCTTCGTCAATTAGGTTAATTGCTTTGGTATTATTGATATTTATTTCCTTCAATAACTCCAAAGACAAATGCTCGTGTACTTTACCAATAGTTGAATTCGTTTGTAGAATGGCTGGTAGGGGTTTTACTTCGATAACCTCTGATCTAAATATTTGGTTATTAACTTCTATTGTGGAGTTATTAAATATCAACAAAAATGTTCCATTAATATTTTGTTTGTGACCGTCAATTTTAATTTGTCCCTCGTATTGATTAAGTAATACTGTGCCTGGTGTTACCTCTTCGATTGTTGGAATATGCTGATTATTAGTAATATTGCACATTGAGTTTTCACCCTTTATCAAATTTGGTATACAAGTTGAATTCTTTAAATTTACTAAATTTTTCTTTATTACAAATAATTATTGAATTAATATTTTTACATTCATTTAAAATTCCAAATATTTTTTCTTGATTGATTAAAATTTTATTAAAACTAACTTTTGATACAATATTTTTTCGTTTTACAGGTTTTATTAATATTTGTTCAAAAATTTCAAATCTAGTCATTGGTATTTCAATAATGTAAAATAAGCAAGTACCGTTACTAATAATTTTTATATTTGAAAAAATTAACGCTTCTTCTGGCGTTGAATATGGTATGTTATCTTTATCTAATATATTAGTTATAGATTCAATTCCAAGTTTAGAAAGTAAAATAGAATTAATTACACCTACTTTTGCCCAGTGGACACAATACTTTATGTTTATTACTTCTTCTTTAATTAATTTTAATTTATATTGTATTTGAAGTACTGATTCATTATCAATGGTACTTTTATTTTTCATATTTTTTAAAATTTGGTTAGTTAGATTAGTTATTTCATTTATCCTATTCATCGTCTTCAGATATGTCGCTAATCGTTTTCCCTCTAAACATATTTCTAGATTGCGCCTGGAATACTTCCGTTAGTGTCCTTTTTAATATTTCCGGATCAAAAAAACTATTTTGTCTCATATTTTCTTGAACCACTTCCCTCATAGCTTCTTTTAAAAGCCTGTGATTGAAAAGAATAGTTTGTCCAGATGCTGGTTTGGGTGTTGAAGCAGCATTTGGATCAGAATTAGGGTGGGGGGTCAGACATTTTTATAAAAAAAAAAACAAAAGCAAAAAAAAATATAAAGAATAAAAAAATAATAATATTTCTCTAAGCCAAAAATTTGAAAGAAAATATACCAAATACAACACAAAATTTAATAGGAAAAAATTTACCTTGCTTATTCTTCAGAGTCAAAATATTTTTCGATTTATTTTATTTAAAATTTTTTTTTTCAAAAACAATATAAGTTTTCAAAAATATAATTTTGATTAATAATTAAAAAATTAATTTATAAAATTGTTTAAATTTAGTTTAACAGATATTTAAATTTTTCAATAACATTTTTTTTGTTTTTTTTTTTTTTATTTATTTATTTATTTATTGTTTAAATTTACTTAGTGGTATACATATTTTTTTTACATTTTTTTTTTTTTCCCCTTAAAAGTACAGCATTTATTTTTGTAATTTTATTTTTTTGTTTTATTTTATAACTTTGATATAAACAAAACTTATAGTTTTGGTATAAAACATCGCAGTTACTTCCTAATATTATTAACAAAGTAAATTTAAAATTTTAATATATTTACATATATACATATATAATTACATAAATACAATATCGTAGCTCATAACATTATATGCTATAAGCATTGTTTCACTCCTGCGTTAAGCCATTTACAAATGTAGCATTATTCTTTAGTAATTGTTTCAGTTTTTTGACAAAAATATTCAAGTTTGAGCTTCTTTTTAAATCCATTGGCAATTTATTATAAATTCTTATTGATGACGAGAGACAGCTATTGCGTGATAACTCTATTCTTGATTTGGCATGATTTAAATTGTTCTTGTATTGTAATTAAGAATATTATTTCTTTTGGTAATTATGACGTTTTTTTTATAAACCCCTTTTTCTATTTTGAAAATTAGTTTAGATTTTTCCAAAATGATGAGTTCGTGTAACTTCAGATATCCGGTGCGCTTAAAAATTTCGTTTGTTGGGGTAAGCCAATCGTACTTATGTAAGCATTTTATGGCTTTGTTTATTAAAACACAAATTTTATCTTTCAACCGTAATGAACAGCTGGACCAATTACATAAATTGTATCTGATGTGCCAGATAATATGAGAATAATAAAGCTTATCTGCAGTTTGTTTATTCAACATAATTCCACTTCTTTTGAAGGCACCAAGCAGAGGCACAATTTTTTTTACTAATCTATTAATATGATCTTCCCACTTCAGTTTTTCATCTATTACAACCCCAAGGTATTTATAAGTAGTAACTCTTTCAATTTTAGTCTTATTTACCAATAGATTCGGGTTTATATCAATTTTATTTTTTATTTTATATACTATATATTTTGTTTTTTCCGCATTAATAGTTAATTTATTACCTTTAAGCCAACTTTCATATATCCCCAAATCAGTATTTACAAGACTTTCAAGTTCTTCACAGGTTCTAGCATTATAAATAAGTAGAGTATCATCAGCAAAGATCTTATAGTCAGCCCTCAAATTCGTATACTGGATATTATGAATATAAAGTAAGTACAGTGTGGGACCGAGTACTGATCCTTGAGGAACACCAATATTTATAATATTTTCATTACTGAAAACTCCATTAATTTTTGTCATAGTTTTTCTATTATTAAGATATGAGGAAAGTAAATTATTAGCAGTACCCCTTATTCCGATTTCGTGCAATCTGTCAAGTAAAATATTATGGTCCACTGTATCAAAGCCTTTCTTTAGATCAACGAATACCGAACATACATAATTTCCCTGATCCAGTTTATTTATAATTGAGTTGGTGGATTCAAGGACTGCAGAGTCAGTTCCAATTTTCTTTTGAAAACCAAATTCATTTATATCAAATCCTACAACTTTTTGCACGAACTCCTGTATTCTAGAGTTAATTACCTTTTCAAATACTTTTCCAATACAGCTTGAGAGAGTAATCGGTCTATAATTTGATACATCTGAGGTTGATCCCGATTTAAATATAGGTACAACAATACTTGATTTTAAACACTCAGGATATATATTAGTATTTAGACACCTGTTTATCAAGCATGCAATTGTAGGTGTTATTAAAGTTGCAACATGTTTTAAATCTAAAGCTGAAATATTATCACCTCCTGGAGAACTATTTTTTAACTGCATGATAATGTTATGTATTTCCGTTTCATCTGTTGGTTTAAGAAAAATAGACTGTTCAACAAATCTATTTTTTATTATGTATTTATCAGCATCAACAATTTTATCAGCTAGTTTGTTTCCGATAGAACTGAAGTAAGAATTGAATGAATTTGCAATTTCAAAACTATCGCATGTTCTGATTCCATTACTGTTTATTTCTTTGATAACCTTGCTTAACTCAGTTGATTTTTTCAAGATGAGATTATTTAGTACTTTCCAAATTTTCCTTTGATCACCACCAGCTAATTGTAGTTTATCATTAAAATAATTTTGTTTGGCTTTAGTTATTTCATAATTAACCTTGTTCTTTGCATTTTTAAAACTTGCTTGAATATCTATATTGTTAGGCTGCTTTTTCAACTTTTTAATTCCTTCAATAATTCCTTTGTCATCCAATGACTGTTGTTCCTCACTCTTCTGTGCGTTTTAATTGTAGAATTAACCTTAGCTTTTTGCAATATTTTAATAAGGTCATCCACATTTTGACATTTATTTATTTCAAGTAGTTTTCTTACATTTTCTTTATATTTCTTAAAATTTGTGGTGTAGAATTCCCTTTTAAAAATAGGCTCAACTTTTTTTAAAACTTTATTTAATTTGACACTAATAGCTTTATGATCTAGATTTACTATATCGTGAAGCTTAATATCAAAGTCAAACTTATCTATATTTGTCAGAATATGACCAATGATCGTAGAAGTATTTTCAGTCACTCTAGTAGCAGATTCATAACTTAGTACGTTCCTTATAGTTACTCCGTTAGATTCTAACATCATTTTATATGATCCGGAGAGCTCTGTGTCTGTTAATAAATCAATATTTATATCACCCATCAGAACTATATTCTTATATTTATCAAAAATTAAATCTAGATGTGCTAATAAATCGCTGTTGTTATCACTTGGTTTTTTGTAACAAACTGCAATTTTTAAAGATGGAGAAGTATTAGTTAATGAAACAATTATAGTATTAAATTGATTAAATACTTCTAAAACCGTATACTGAATATTCTGCTTAATAAAAATAGCGGTTCCACCTCCTCTCGATTCATTATTAGAATTAAAAAATGCTGAGAAACCAGGTATATTAAAAAATCTTTCTTCATCTGTATATAACCAAGTTTCACCAATCATAATAATATCAATATCTATCCTGTCTTTAACAAAAAGTTCGATTTCAGTCATATTTTTCCTTAAACTTCTAGCATTAAAATGCACCATATTTATATTATTGTATTTGTTCCGTATCATGGTTTACTAATCATGTAATTTTGCCAAGATTCTCTAATTTTTTGTAGGTGTTCTCTGTAATTATTATCAATATGTCTTCTATAATAAGTTAAATCTTTAAGTACTTCCTTTTTGCGTATTCCTGTGTTATCATGATAAGTAAAATATAGCTGACTAAGTTCTTCATAGTTATTGGGCAACCCTTCTTGATGAATAAGTACTTTCAAACTAGTTTGAGTAATACCATCATAACAAATGTCATCTTTATCATGGAAATAAGATAAGAATAACCTTACATTGTTATAAATCCTGTGCTCTCTTAATCTAGATAAGGCATACGTATTTTCACCAGACTCAATCGCTTTTTTTGTTAATCTAACAATTGGTGGAACCATGGGGTTAACAAAACTTTTCCTGCTGTCTTCTGTACTTAAAAGTTTAGCTTCATCATTAGTTTTTCCCAGTTTAGAATTGCTTTGAATGTTAATGGTTTCTCCTTTGACCCAATTTGAGTAGTCATTACTTAGAAGCTCTTTTGATCTAATGTTTTTATTGACTGACACGATTTCTCGATCCTTCAAACTATGTGAGATTTTATTATCGTTTTTAGAATCTTTATCTATTAAATTATTAGTTTTACCAGGTTTATTTTTACTAAAATGTATTAATTTTGAAAATAAACTATTTTATTTGTTAATAGCATGTTGGGTATTTTTAATATTACTGCTTTTATTATTATTCTTGTTATTATTATAATTATTATTGTTGTTATTATTTGTATTATTATTATTCTTATTAATATTATCATTATTTATATTATTACTATTTTTATCATTATTATCATCATTTATATTATTACTATTCTTATCATCATTTTTATTATTATTATCATTATTATTATTAATATTATTATTAACATTATCATTATCATTTTTAGTATTTATATCATAATAATTACAATTAGTTGCATATTCTGGTAAGCTGGACTCATCATTTTTAACTTCAATGTGAATAGTAGAACTTTTTTGATAATTGTTTTTATTAATAAGGTTGTTTTCTTCATTTTTAATATCATCCATTGTCATTTGCTTTAATTGCTAATATCCTATAGCTTTTTTTTTTAAATTCAATTTGTGTTGATACGCGGGACACAGCTTGCTAAAAGTTTTGTGATTAACATCCACGTTTAATTTCAATTTTTCATTATATTTTAAGCAATTAATACACTTATTGATATAGTCTTTGCTACATTCACTGGTCTTATGTTCTTGGTGACACTTTAAACACGTTTCTTTGTTTGTACAGTCCGCCGATTTGTGGTTGAAACCTTTGCACTTGTAGCATCTTCGTATATTTATGGCATTAAACACTCTACATCTTTCCCATCCTATGCATACTTTTTCATTCGCAAGAATTTTTGGGAAATTTTCCTTATCCACTTCAACCACTGCATTATAAAATTCTTTATTATATTTTTTAACCTGGTACACTTTAACTACTTTGATTTCACTCATTTCCATAAAACAATTTTGTTTTTTTAGTTTTTCAACAATTTCAGTTTCCTCAAATTTGTTATTCATATGAATTATCTCAATTTGTGGTTTTATATCCGTTGGTATTTTGATTTCGTATTTATCTTTAAATTGTTTTTCTAACTCACTTTTTATTTTTTCACGATCTTCAGCTGTTTCAGTTTCAATTAAAATAGCACCATTTGTTTTATATTCTATATTTTTAATTTTGAAATTTTTTGGATCGACCTTCGTGTTTAAGTCACTTTTTGTTTGTTGATTTTTTTGTTTATTTTTCGGTTTCACAATTAAAGGTAATTCTTTTTTCATTTTTAATTCACTTTTTTTTGTATTTTTTACCATGTCAGCAAATGAAACTGTTTGACCCATATTTTTATTTTTTTCGTTAACAACTGTGTTAATTGTTTTGCAAGCCTCATCATTTTTTTTCATTGCACTCAAAATAGTGTCATTTACCTTATCGCTTTGATTTTTAAAGGCTTCAGTAAATTTTTCCATTTTACGTAATTCCGCTTGTTGTTCCATTTTAATTTCTTCTAATCTTTTCATATAATTTGTTTCGATAGCTCTTAGCAGATTAATAATTTCTGATTCATTCTTTTTTATTGCTTCTTCAAATTCGTTTTTATATTCCCTTAGATGTTGATTATTTTTTGTTACTGCACTCTCCATATTTTGTAGAACTAGATCTACGTTTTGAATATATAATACACAGTCTTCACATATGAATTTTACATTTTTATTTGTGTACACAATATTAATGGTTGACTGATCCAACCCAGAACATTTTAGTTGTTCGTGAAATGTTTTTTTACATACTCCCGCACATATTATACCCGTTTCACCTTTTATTTTACTTTTGCATTTATGGCACGACGCCATTGCAACGTTCTTTTATTTAATTAAAATTAAAAGTTTTTATTTTTTTTTTTTTTTTATTCTTCTTTTCTTTTATTTTTTTTTATTGTTTTTTTTTTTTATTAGTTTTAACCGATAATAATTATTAATAAAAATATACATCCGCACTGTTTAACAGTTCAATTATGTATCAATATATTATTTATTTTATTAAAAAGTATAATAAAAAAATTTTTCTTAAATAATAGATTTTATAAAAAAAAACTTATTGATTTTAATACAAAAATACACTAAATAAATTATTTTTCTATAAAAATGAATTTGATTTATAAAAATCTCAAATATAATAAGATTTCTTATATTTTTCCCACTATCAAAAAGAAAAATGTTTTTAATTAAAAAAATGCTTACAAAAATTTTATCTTTATCTTTATTTCAAAAAAAAAAATAATTATTAATTATTATATGTTAATTTAATTAGATGTTACTTTTTTTTCAGAGATAGAGGATAGTTAAGATCTAAATTTGATAAAGGATAGTTAAGATCTAGATTCCTGGGAGATGTATATGCCAATATGATGAATAAATTTGCTTTTACGAGATCAAAGGAGAATTGGACAAAAACCACTTCAAATATGTCAGAAGATGGCAAATCAAATAAAATGCTCGTTAGAGTTGTATTAACAACTAAAGGAATCCCACTGCCGGGTTCGCCAAGAGAAGGGAGAAATATTTCTATCTGCACAAAAGACTAAATAATCTTTAGAAAAAAGGTCCTCACTATTGAAATTGAAGTTGAGCCAGGTTTCCGTCAAAGCTAGAATTTCGTGAGAAAGAGGCATGGTTTTTAAAAACATAGAGTGCGTTTTATAAAGTGGAAGAGGTTCTCAGGTTTTTTGAATTACGTAATATTTTCTTACGCAATTCGAATTCCTTAATTTGTATTACAGAAAGCCAATATTGTGATTTATTATGAATTGAAATAAGTTATCTGCAATACATATTTTAAAGAGGAGCACCGTTTAGTTGCTATCTTAAAGATCGAACACCATCTCATATACAATCAATATTGGCCATGTTAGATAGGTGGTGATAAATACCACAAGGTTCTGTATTGGGATCATTAAACTTTATCATAGATATTCTGTACAAGCTCCAAGTCATTGCACTAGGACGACACCTCATTTGCATAAAAATTTTCCCCCGCATTAAATCCGGAAATTCCGGAAACTATCTTTAAACTAGGTCATTGGTCTAATTTGCATAATTATTTTCCAACGTCCAGGTACCTACTTTACTACTTTTATTATACCCTACACCTATAGAATAGGTAAAGGGGTCTATTAACTTTGCTATGGTGCTTGTAACCCCCTAAAGGAAGTGAACTAGATATGGAAAGAATATATATATGATCAGCGTGAACTGCTGAGTTCATATAGCCATGTCCGCCGTCCATTCACAATAACTCAAAAAATAATGAAACTATCTTCATGAAATTTTACCTGTAGGTCACTAGGACTGAAAGTAAGGTGGGTTTTGCATATGGCCGAAATTGGTCGAAAGTTCGGATTTTGTACCTTTTAATCGATCCAAGGACTAACGAACATTAATAAAAAATCATGATAACTCAACAACTAATGATGTACTGTAGGTTACCCGTACTGAAAATACAGCGAGGATTGCGTACGGTTTAGATTACACCATAGGTTCGGAACCTAGAACTTTTTCGAATTTAGGCCAAACGAGCTTAATTCCGAAACCAATGAAGATTGAACCCCCGAATTTGGTACCAGTGTGTCCCTTCCTATTTCCTTAGTGTACTTGAAATTTAAGCCCCATTGGAGTAGTGGGTCAGGAACCAGCCACACATTTCCGGAGACCTTAAAGCATATCCTTAAAATTAAAAAAGATAGCAACTAGAAAAAATGTAAAAGCTTGATTTTTGGCAAACGGGTGTTCTCTACTATTTCTTGCATGTACCCCTAATTTGGGATAAATTGGTTCAGTCCACTCTTAGACCTCCTAAGGTTTAATAGCTTATGATCGAAATTACTAAAACTAGTAACTTAAAATTAAGATAGAACGTTTCAAATGTGTACAAGGGTTAACTTGTATTGAAAGTATGATGGCGACTGCATATGGGCGAAATCGTACCATGGTTTCGGGTTCTGGAACATCTGAAAAGTTCAAGAGCTAACAATCATATATTTTAAAAAGAGCATAACTCAAAAAATAATGCCGCTATTTTGATGAAATTTAAACTCTAGGTTACTAGTAATGAAAGAACCATGGGAATTGGTTCTGGTTGGACAATATATGTATATATGTGTGTTAGCCCTTGAACTTTTCAAAGGTTCCAGAACCAGAAAACATGGTACGATTTCGCCCATATGCAGTCCTCGTTATACTTTCAATACTAGTTAACCCTTGTAGACAATTGGAGCGTTCTATCTTAATTTTAAGTTATTATTTTTATTAATTCCGATGATAAACTTTAAAACCTTTGGGAGTCCAAGAGGGGTATTGAACTCAGAACGATTCAAAATTAGAGAAACACGCAGGAAATATTAAAAAACACCCATGCGCCAAATTTGAAAGTTCTACATTTGTTTGAAGTTACTATCTTTATTAACTTCGACAATATGCTTTAAGGTCTTCGGAAATGTGTGGCTAGTCCCCGACCCACTACTCCAATTGGTCCCTAATTTCAGGGACACTAAGGAAATAGAAAGAGATACCCTGGTACCAAATTTGTAGGTTTTATCTTAATTGGTTTCTGAATTATGGTCGTTTTGTCTCAATTCGATAAAAAAATTCTAAGTTCCGTACCCATTGTCCAATCTCGAGTGTACGCAATCGCCACCGTAGTTTCATTACCAGTACACTACAGCACAAATTTCATGAAGATAGCGTCATTAGTTGTTAAGTTATCGTGATTTTTTATATATGTTCGTTAGCCCTTAAACCGATTAAAAGGTCCAGAATCCGAACTCATTAGCTGATTTTGCCCATATGCAGTCCACGCTGTACTTTAAATACTAGTTAAACCTTGTACACAATTGGAACGTTCTATATTAATTTTAGGATACTATTTTTGGTAATTTCGATTATAAACTTCTAAACCTTGGGAGGTTTAAGAATGGTACTGAACCACCACTCCAACTGATCCCAAATTAGGGGGACACACAAGAAATAGTAAATAACACCCTTGTGCCAAATTTGAAGCTTCAACATTTTCGCAAGTTGCTATCTTTATTAATTTTAAAGATATGCTTTGAGGTCTTCGAAAATGTGTGGCTGGTCCCCGACCCACTACTCCAATGGGGCCCAAATTTTAAAGACACTAAGGAAATAGGAAGGAGCACCCTGATACCAAATGGAGGTTCTATCTTCATTGGTTTCGGAATTATGATCGTTTGGCCTAAATTCGATCAAAAAGTTCTAGGTTTCGAACCCATGGTCCAATCTCTACCGTACGCAATTCCCGCCGTAATTTTGTTGCTAGTAATCTACAGCACAAATTTGATGACGATAGCCTTAATAGTTGTTGAGTTATCGTGATTTTTTATATATGTTCGTTACCCCTTGGAGCGATTAAAAGGTCCAGAATCCGAACCCATGGGCCGATTCCGTCCATTTGCAATCCCCGCCGTACTTTCAGTTATATGGTATTCTATATCTGCGAGTTATATTATTCAATTAAATTATTTGGTTATTTATATTTTGCATTGGTTTATATTGATATATAAATGTATTTTTTATCAAAGATATATAATTATTAATTATTGATTATGCCATTAATTTGAACCCGGTGGCGAATGGTAGTTGAGTCGAGTCGAAAACCAGAAAAGTTTTTTTAAATTTCACTAGAATTCGATTCCGGGCCTTTCCGCATGAAAAGTCGGCACTCAACCACTGTGCCTCCCAGCTGTTTTATCCAGCTGAATTAGCAAGGAGGGATTTCAATCTGAATGCTTCTCTGAGAGAACAGGTGGATCCACCACTAAACAGCGTTAAAAGAAATATCTTTCTCCACTATCTATCCCTAGTGAATAGAAGGTGAAAGGAATTAACCTCATGCCGTAGGGCCAAGAAAATATGGCCGTTGTACGAGAACAAAAGAACGAACAACCTATTGAAGCTATCCCGACGGGATAAATCATGATCAAAAGACGTAATTAGGGAACATTGGCCAATTGGCGAATATGCAGCCAGATTAGGTATCCCATTCAACACATCATGCCGGAGCTGTGGTGAACAGAACGAGAAAGAGACCATTACATACACTTTACGTGTAAATGCCCAGCACTAACCAGCCAGAAGAGTGGCTCTGGGTAGCCCTGCATTTAACGATCTAAGCGATCTTGCAGTTAAGCAACCTGCAAAAATGGTAGAAACCTTAAAATCCGCGAAATGGATCTAAAATTAGAACCAATATAGCCCTAACTTAGGCTTTGTGGTCACAGTAGTGGTAGCAAAACGGTTCTAACGCGCTATTTGAGATCCTGTCACGATTGGCAGCACCAGCCACGTAAACCAACCAACCTATAGTTTCGACCTACGGCATTCCATTATCACTACTTTACTCTACTCTTCGAAGTTTTGCCGATGATTATAAAATGAGTAAAACTAAAACTTCCATTCGAGATTATAATTTATTGCAACAAAACCTGAACAATTTTTGACTTAACGTAACCAAATGACAAATTATGAGCTTTTCAAACAACGTGGCCCGGCGAAATTATTTTCACCCTATATTCGTGAACAAATGAGATTAAACGAAAATGCGAGCAATTTAAGAACTGTTGAACTCTTTTATATATTTATTTAATTTGTTATTTGAAATTTCAAACAAAATAAAGGAGATTAAAATATTAGAATTAACAATAAAAAGTCTAAATGGATTTGAAAAAAAATCATGATATCATAAACTTATATTTACGTACCTAATATTAGAATAAACAAACTATAATTAATTTATTCCTTACTTTTTATATGTATTCTTCTAAAAATTGGAAATTTTGTTCTTTATTTATTTATTGTTAAAAATTTACTTAGCACACATGTTTTTACATTTTTTTTTGTTTTTTTTTTTCTTAAACTTTAACATTTATTTTTGTTTTTTTTTATTTTTTTGCTAACTGTGATATAAACAAAACTTAAAGTTTTGGTATAAAACATCGCAGTTACTTCCTAATAGTATTCAACAAAATAAATTATTTATATAGGTACAAATATTACAGCTCATACAGATATGTGCTACGAGCGTTGAAAAATTTACTATCTATACTATCCACAAATTAACGGTTATTCTTTAATGAACGCTTCAGTTTTTTGATAAATATATCCAAATTTGAACTTCTTTTTAACTCCAACGGCAGTTTATTATAAATCCTTATTGATGAAGGGAGACAACTATTCCGTGATAACTCTATTCTTGATTTGGCATTATTTAAATTGTTTAACCTTCTTGTATTGTAATTATGAATATTGTTTCTGCTGTTGATTATGATGTTTTTTTTGTACACCCCTTTTTGTATTTTAAAAATTAGTTTAGGATTTCCAAAATAATGAGTTCGAGTAACTTCAGATATCCCGTGCGTTTAAAAATTTCATTTGTTGGGGTAAACCAGTCGTACTAATGTAAGCATTTAATGGCTTTGTTTAATAGAACATTAATTTTATCTTTCAACCATAATGAACAGGTGAACCAATTATATAAATTGTATCTGATGTGCGAAATAATATGAGAATAATATAACTTATCTGCAGTTTTTGTATTCAATATAATTCCACTTCTTTTGAAGGCACCCAGCAGAGGCACAATTTTTTTTACTAATTTATTAATATGCTCTTCCCACTTCAGTTTTTCATCAATTACAACTTCAAAGTATTTATATGCAGGAACTCTTTCAAGTCTTGTTTAGTCTTAGATTAGTCTTGTTTACCAATAGATTATGGTTTAAATCAATTTTGTTTATATCTTTGTTTTATATACTATATACTTTGTTTTTTCCGCATTTATAGTTAATTTTATACCCTTTAACCATATTTCGTAAATCTCCAAATCAGTATTTACAAGAGTTTCAAATTCTTTACAGGTTCTAGCATTATAGAATTTAAGGTTTCACGTTTCCTTTTTTTAAAAAATTTTAAAAATAAAAAGATTTATTTTAATTTTTAAGAAATTATGTCTTTATTATTAGACTTCTGATTTTAGAATACAATTTTCTTACAGAGTTACATTTATTTATAATATTCAATTTTACCATATTTTGCTTATCTTTACTTCCCTATTCTCAAAACCTCAAAATGGTAATCTCAATTTAATTATTTATTTAGTTAATTAGTTTAAAAATGCATTTCCTCATTCTGAAGTTTTGAGAATAAAAATTAAAGAATTATAAATCAAAAGAAATATTTATTTAACCAAAATCAATATTAACAAATTTTAACCCAAATGGTCATATTATAATTTCATATAAAAAATATTTACTTAACAAAAATCAATTTTAACCCACATGATCATTAAAGTAGTACAAAATTAAAAAAATGCTGATTTATAATATTTAATTGGTAGTATTTTGTATTTATTTATGTTCATAGTATTTCATTCATTAACAATAATAAAAAATTTTAAAACATTGAACTTGATAAATAAAATTATATCATATTACAATTCTGATAATTTTATTATAAAAAAATGAGTAATTTATTATGAGTTTTTTTTTATATTTATTATGAGTTATTTATTACTCAATGTACAGCATTACATAGAAACATTGTTTTGTTGGGCAACATTGTATTACTTTGAAATTTTGTTGAAAAAATTAGAAGTGTTGTTACCTCCTTCCTCATTCGACGTTTCAATAGGTTTTAATTCAAATATGACTGAAGTATGTTTTTGATCGATATGTTTAACTGTATTTGTATTTGCGTTTTCTGATGTTTGTCTTCCTTCATTGTTGATATTTAGCTTGCTTCTGCGTTTGGTAATTAATAAAAGTTCTAACAATACTACTATTATAATGGTAGTAAGACTGAAATTAATATATTTATCTTTTTGCCTAGCTTCGTCAATTAGGTTAATTGCTTTGGTATTATTGATATTTATTTCCTTCAATAACTCCAAAGACAAATGCTCGTGTACTTTACCAATAGTTGAATTCGTTTGTAGAATGGCTGGTAGGGGTTTTACTTCGATAACCTCTGATCTAAATATATGGTTATTAACTTCTATTGTGGAGTTATTAAATATCAACAAAAATGTTCCATTAATATTTTGTTTGTGACCGTCAATTTTAATTTGTCCCTCGTATTGATTAAGTAATACTGTGCCTGGTGTTACCTCTTCGATTGTTGGAATATGCTGATTATTAGTAATATTGCACATTGAGTTTTCACCCTTTATCAAATTTGGTATACAAGTTGAATTCTCTAAATTTACTAAATTTTTCTTTATTACAAATAATTATTGAATTAATATTTTTACATTCATTTAAAATTCCAAATATTTTTTCTTGATTGATTAAAATTTTATTAAAACTAACTTTTGATACAATATTTTTTCGTTTTACAGGTTTTATTAATATTTGTTCAAAAATTTCAAATCTAGTCATTGGTATTTCAATAATGTAAAATAAGCAAGTACCGTTACTAATAATTTTTATATTTGAAAAAATTAACGCTTCTTCTGGCGTTGAATATGGTATGTTTTCTTTATCTAATATATTAGTTATAGATTCAATTCCAAGTTTAGAAAGTAAAATAGAATTAATTACACCTACTTTTGCCCAGTGGACAGAATACTTTATGTTTATTACTTCTTCTTTAATTAATTTTAATTTATATTGTATTTGAAGTACTGATTCATTATCAATGGTACTTTTATTTTTCATATTTTTTAAAATTTGGTTAGTTAGATTAGTTATTTCATTTATCCTATTCATCGTCTTCAGATATGTCGCTAATCGTTTTCCCTCTAAACATATTTCTAGATTGCGCCTGGAATACTTCCGTTAGTGTCCTTTTTAATATTTCCGGATCAAAAAAACTATTTTGTCTCATATTTTCTTGAACCACTTCCCTCATAGCTTCTTTTAAAAGCCTGTGATTGAAAAGAATAGTTTGTCCAGATGCTGGTTTGGGTGTTGAAGCAGCATTTGGATCAGAATTAGGGTGGGGGGTCAGACATTTTTATAAAAAAAAAAACAAAAGCAAAAAAAAATATAAAGAATAAAAAAATAATAATATTTCTCTAAGCCAAAAATTTGAAAGAAAATATACCAAATACAACACAAAATTTAATAGGAAAATATTTACCTTGCTTATTCTTCAGAGTCAAAATATTTTTCGATTTATTTTATTTAAAATTTTTTTTTTCAAAAACAATATAAGTTTTCAAAAATATAATTTTGATTAATAATTAAAAAATTAATTTATAAAATTGTTTAAATTTAGTTTAACAGATATTTAAATTTTTCAATAATATTTTTTTTGTTTTTTTTTTTTTTATTTATTTATTTATTTACTAGATGTTGGCCCGCCATAGAATGACGTACTTCATTATATTAAATTAGAATTTATTATCAAAAATATATAAAATCTTGGAATTTCGGAATAATGTATAATTTGCACTTTGCCAAATAATTGTGTAAAGAAAAAGAAAAAAAGGAATTATTTGTAATTTATATGCATATAAAAATACAAGTAAAAAATTGTTAGAATAGGAGAAGGTTAGAGGGCGAAGGAAAATAAAATAGCAGATTAGCATCAGAATCAGATATACAAGAAAGAAGAATCTACGCACTCTTTTCTAAACTCACTTTTCTCTTAAACATTATTTTCTATTTAAAAAATGTTTGGCATAAAAATTTAATAACACTTGTTACATATAATCAAATTGTTTATGTAAGTAGTGCATACCTAAATAGAAACAAAAAGAAAAAAAAATACCTACACAATAAAATTAATACCATATTTGATTTTTTCGTGTGACAAATAATAAAACTAAAAAATTAAAATTATTGTATATAGAATGTGTATATATGGTTACAATTATATTTTTTTGAAAAACATTTTTGAATTTTGTTATAAAAATAATAACAAAAAGAAAGAAATGAATAAATTAAAATTTCTTATATAAAAGGATTTTGTTACAAAAAGAATGATAAAAAAAAGACAAATTCAAAAATAAAATATTTCTGCCACAACATGGATTTGAACCGGGACGTATTACTCATTAATAGTCTAGCGCCCTAACCACTGTACCATACTCTGATTAATAATTTGATAACATTTTGTTTGTTTTGTATTTAGTTTCTATTTAGTTATTAAGTTTGAAAATATTATATATGTAAATTCAAAAAATATGTATAAATGTTGGTGAGATGAGGTATGCTGTTTACATTTTGCATTAATGAAAATTAAATTGTATTTTGTTTTTGCATTTAGTTTCAATGTATTTCTATATATAAAATTTTTTGCATTTAGTTTCAATGTGTTTCATTTATAAAATTTTTGGTAACAGAATTGAATAACTTGTTGCATATAATCAAATTGTTTATCTAAGAGAGAGTAAATAGTGCGTACCTAAATAGAATCAAAAAGAAAAAAAAAATTCCTAGTCAAAAAAATTAATACTATATTATTTGATTTTTACGTGTATGACAAATAATAAAAAAAAAAAATTTAAAATTATTGTATATATTTATTAAAATAAATGAGAGTTTTCTATAAAATTTTTTATAGAATAAGAGTTTCGCACATAAAAATTATTATATTTAATTACAAAAAGAATAAATAAGAAAAAAAAAAGATGAACTTAAAAAAAAAACATTTTGTTTGTACGAGTATAAATATGCCCTGACTAAGATTTGAACCGGCACTTTTCTTTAAAAAGGCCGACGTCCTTACCACTAAGCCATCGATGTAACATTTCTTGCTTCGTTTTTATTTTTTGTTTTCTTGTTTTCGCATTTAATTTTAAATAGAAAAATAAATTATAAATGTAAATGTAGGTGAAGTGAGGGGAAGTGTGTACATTTTTTAATAATGAATATTAAATTGTTTTTTTTTTTTTTGCATATAGTTTCAATGTATTTCTATATTATATAAAATTTTTGTCATAAGAATTTAAATACTTTTTAAATATAATCAAATTGTTTATGTAAATAATGCGTACCTAAATAGAATCAAAAAGAAAAAATTAATACGATATTTGATTTTTTCGTGTGGCAAATAATAAAACAAAAAAATTAAAATTATTGTACATAAAATATGAATAAATGAATAAATTAAAATTTCTTATATAAAAGGATTTTGTTACAAAAAGAATGATGAAAAAAAAAAGACGAATTCAAAAATAAAATAGCTTTCCCGTAATATGGATTTGAACCGGGATCTTTTTATTAAAAGTCTAGCGCCCTAACCACTGTACCATACAATTATTAACAATCTGCTAACATTTTTTTGTTTTGTATTCAGTTTCTATTTAGTTATTAAGTTTGAAAATATTATATAAATTCAAAAAATATGTATAAATGTTGGTGAGGTGAGGTGTTCTGTTTTTAGTTTCAATGTATTTCTATATATAAAATTTTTTGCATTTAGTTTCAATGTATTTCTATTTATAAAATTTTTGGTAACAGAATTGAAATATTAACTTGTTACATATATATAATCAAATTGTTTATATACCAGTAAATAGTGCGTACCTACGAAGAATCAAAAAGAAAAAAACAAAAAAAAATACCTAGTCAAAAAAATTAAACCATCATATTATTTGATTTTTACGTATATGCCAAATAATTTAAAATTATTGTATATATACCTAGCATATGTATTGTTTTGTAACACATTTTTGAATTTTAAAATAAAAATAATAACAAAAAAAAAGAAATTAATAATTATTAAAATAATAAATGCGAGTTTTCTGTAAAATTTTTTATAGAATTAAAAAAAAATAAAAAAACGTTTTGCCCCAAGATGGATTTGAACCCACAAATTTCTATTAAAAGCTTACTGCCTTAACCACTGCACCATGTAATGAATAATAATATGATAACATTTTGTCTATTTAGTTTGTATTTTTATTTTCTAAAATAAAACACATCCAACAAAACACATTTAATTGAATGCGTTTGTTACACCTCATCCTAGACAAATATATTAATAAATTGTTTAATTTTACTTAGTGGTATACATATTTTTTTTACATTTTTTTTTTTTTTCCCTTAAAAGTACAGCATTTATTTTTGTAATTTTATTTTTTTGTTTTATTTTATAACTTTGATATAAACAAAACTTATAGTTTTGGTATAAAACATCGCAGTTACTTCCTAATATTATTAACAAAGTAAATTTAAAATTTTAATATATTTACATATATACATATATAATTACATAAATACAATATCGTAGCTCATAACATTATATGCTATAAGCATTGTTTCACTCCTGCGTTAAGCCATTTACAAATGTAGCATTATTCTTTAGTAATTGTTTCAGTTTTTTGACAAAAATATTCAAGTTTGAGCTTCTTTTTAAATCCATTGGCAATTTATTATAAATTCTTATTGATGACGAGAGACAGCTATTGCGTGATAACTCCATTCTTAATTTGGCATGATTTAAATTGTTCAACCTTCTTGTATTGTAATTAAGAATATTATTTCTTTTGGTAATTATGACGTTTTTTTTATAAACCCCTTTTTCTGTTTTGAAAATTAGTTTAGATTTTTCCAAAATGATGAGTTCGTGTAACTTCAGATATCCGGTGCGCTTAAAAATTTCGTTTGTTGGGGTAAGCCAATCGTACTTATGTAAGCATTTTATGGCTTTGTTTATTAAAACACAAATTTTATCTTTCAACCGTAATGAACAGCTGGACCAATTACATAAATTGTATCTGATGTGCGAGATAATATGAGAATATTAAAGCTTATCTTCAGTTTGTTTATTCAACATAATTCCACTTCTTTTGAAGGCACCAAGCAGAGGCACAATTTTTTTTACTAATCTATTAATATGATCTTCCCACTTCAGTTTTTCATCTATTACAACCCCAAGGTATTTATAAGTTGTAACTCTTTCAATTTTAGTCTTATTTACCAATAGATTCGGGTTTATATCAATTTTATTTTTTATTTTATATACTATATATTTTGTTTTTTCCGCATTAATAGTTAATTTATTACCTTTAGGCCAACTTTCATATATCCCCAAATCAGTATTTACAAGACTTTCAAGTTCTTCACAGGTTCTAGCATTATAAATAAGTAGAGTATCATCAGCAAAGATCTTATAGTCAGCCCTCAAATTCGTATACTGGATATTATGAATATAAAGTAAGTACAGTGTGGGACCGAGTACTGATCCTTGAGGAACACCAATATTTATAATATTTTCATTACTGAAAACTCCATTAATTTTTGTCATAGTTTTTCTATTATTAAGATATAAGGAAAGTAAATTATTAGCAGTACCCCTTATTCCGATTTCGTGCAATCTGTCAAGTAAAATATTATGGTCCACTGTATCAAAGCCTTTCTTTAGATCAACGAATACCGAACATACATAATTTCCCTTATCCAGTTTATTTATAATTGAGTTGGTGGATTCAAGGACTGCAGAGTCAGTTCCAATTTTCTTTTGAAAACCAAATTGATTTATATCAAATCCTACAACTTTTTGCACGAACTCCTGTATTCTACAGTTAATTACCTTTTCAAATACTTTTCCAATACAGCTTGAGAGAGTAATCGGTCTATAATTTGATACATCTGAGGTTGATCCCGATTTAAATATAGGTACAACAATACTTGATTTTAAACACTCAGGATATATACCAGTATTTAGACACCTATTTATCAAGCATACAATTGTAGGTGTTATTAAAGTTGCAACATGTTTTAAATCTAAAGCTGAAATATTATCACCTCCTGGAGAACTATTTTTTAACTGCATGATAATGTTATGTATTTCCGTTTCATCTGTTGGTTTAAGAAAAATAGACTGTTCAACAAATCTATTTTTTATTATGTATTTATCAGCATCAACAATTTTATCAGCTAGTTTGTTTCCGATAGAACTGAAGTAAGAATTGAATGAATTTGCAATTTCAAAACTATCGCATGTTCTGATTCCATTACTGTTTATTTCTTTGATAACCTTGCTTAACTCAGTTGATTTTTTCAAGATGAGATTATTTAGTACTTTCCAAATTTTCCTTTGATCACCACCAGCTAATTGTAGTTTATCATTAAAATAATTTTGTTTGGCTTTAGTTATTTCATAATTAACCTTGTTCTTTGCATTTTTAAAACTTGCTTGAATATCTATATTGTTAGGCTGCTTTTTCAACTTTTTGAACAGGTTATTCCTCTTTTTGATCATATTCAATAATTCCTTTGTCATCCAATGACTGTTGTTCCTCACTCTTCTGTGCGTTTTAATTGTAGAATTAGCCTTCGCTTTTTGCAATATTTTAATAAGGTCATCCACATTTTGACATTTATTTATTTCAAGTAGTTTTCTTACATTTTCTTTATATTTCTTAAAATTTGTGGTGTAGAATTCCCTTTTAAAAATAGGCTCAACTTTTTTTAAAACTTTATTTAATTTGACACTAATAGCTTTATGATCTAGATTTACTATATCGTGAAGCTTAATATCAAAGTCAAACTTATCTATATTTGTCAGAATATGATCAATGATCGTAGAAGTATTTTCAGTCACTCTAGTAGCAGATTCATAACTTAGTACGTTCCTTATAGTTACTCCGTTAGATTCTAACATCAATTTATATGATCTGGAGAGCTCTGTGTCTGTTAATAAATCAATATTTATATCACCCATCAGAACTATATTCTTATATTTATCAAAAATTAAATCTAGATGTGCTAATAAATCGCTGTTGTTATCACTTGGTTTTTTGTAACAAACTGCAATTTTTAAAGATGGAGAAGTATTAGTTAATGAAACAATTATAGTATTAAATTGATTAAATACTTCTAAAACCGTATACTGAATATTCTGCTTAATAAAAATAGCGGTTCCACCTCCTCTCGATTCATTATTAGAATTAAAAAATGCTGAGAAACCAGGTATATTAAAAAATCTTTCTTCATCTGTATATAACCAAGTTTCACCAATCATAATAATATCAATATCTATCCTGTCTTTAACAAAAAGTTCGATTTCAGTCATATTTTTCCTTAAACTTCTAGCATTAAAATGCACCATATTTATATTATTGTATTTGTTACGTATCATGGTTTACTAATCATGTAATTTTGCCAAGATTCTCTAATTTTTTGTAGGTGTTCTCTGTATTTATTATCAATATGTCTTCTATAATAAGTTAAATCTTTAAGTACTTCCTTTTTGGGTATTCCTGTGTTATCATGATAAGTAAAATATAGCTGACTAAGTTCTTCATAGTTATTGGGCAACCCTTCTTGATGAATAAGTACTTTCAAACTAGTTTGAGTAATACCATCATAACAAATGTCATCTTTATCATGGAAATAAGATAAGAATAACCTTACATTGTTATAAATCCTGTGCTCTCTTAATCTAGATAAGGCATACGTATTTTCACCAGACTCAATCGCTTTTTTTGTTAATCTAACAATTGGTGGAACCATGGGGTTAACAAAACTTTTCCTGCTGTCTTCTGTACTTAAAAGTTTAGCTTCATCATTAGTTTTTCCCAGTTTAGAATTGCTTTGAATATTAATGGTTTCTCCTTTGACCCAATTTGAGTAGTCATTACTTAGAAGCTCTTTTGATCTAATGTTTTTATTGACTGACACGATTTCTTGATCCTTCAAACTATGTGAGATTTTATTATCGTTTTTAGAATCTTTATCTATTAAATTATTAGTTTTACCAGGTTTATTTTTACTAAAATGTATTAATTTTGAAAATAAACTATTTTTTTTGTTAATAGCATGTTGGGTATTTTTAATATTACTGCTTTTATTATTATTCTTGTTATTATTATAATTATTATTGTTGTTATTATTTGTATTAATATTATTCTTATTAATATTATCATTATTTATATTATTACTATTTTTATCATTATTATCATCATTTATATTATTACTATTCTTATCATCATTTTTATTATTATTATCATTATTATTATTAATATTATTATTAACATTATCATTATCATTTTTAGTATTTATATCATAATAATTACAATTAGTTGCATATTCTGGTAAGCTGGACTCATCATTTTTAACTTCAATGTGAATAGTAGAACTTTTTTGATAATTGTTTTTATTAATAAGGTTGTTTTCTTCATTTTTAATATCATCCATTGTCATTTGCTTTAATTGCTAATATCCTATAGCTTTTTTTTTTAATTTCAATTTGTGTTGATACGCGGGACACAGCTTGCTAAAAGTTTTGTGATTAACATCCACGTTTAATTTCAATTTTTCATTATATTTTAAGCAATTAATACACTTATTGATATAGTCTTTGCTACATTCACTGGTCTTATGTTCTTGGTGACACTTTAAACACGTTTCTTTGTTTGTACAGTCCGCCGATTTGTGGTTGAAACCTTTGCACTTGTAGCATCTTCGTATATTTATGGCATTAAACACTCTACATCTTTCCCATCCTATGCATACTTTTTCATTCGCAAGAATTTTTGGGAAATTTTCCTTATCCACTTCAACCACTGCATTATAAAATTCTTTATTATATTTTTTAACCTGGTACACTTTAACTACTTTGATTTCACTCATTTCCATAAAACAATTTTGTTTTTTTAGTTTTTCAACAATTTCAGTCTCCTCAAATTTGTTATTCATATGAATTATCTCAATTTGTGGTTTTATATCCGTTGGTATTTTGATTTCGTATTTATCTTTAAATTGTTTTTCTAACTCACTTTTTATTTTTTCACGATCTTCAGCTGTTTCAGTTTCAATTAAAATAGCACCATTTGTTTTATATTCTATATTTTTAATTTTGAAATTTTTTGGATCGACCTTCGTGTTTAAGTCACTTTTTGTTTGTTGATTTTTTTGTTTATTTTTCGGTTTCACAATTAAAGGTAATTCTTTTTTCATTTTTAATTCACTTTTTTTTGTATTTTTTACCATGTCAGCAAATGAAACTGTTTGACCCATATTTTTATTTTTTTCGTTAACAACTGTGTTAATTGTTTTGCAAGCCTCATCATTTTTTTTCATTGCACTCAAAATAGTGTCATTTACCTTATCGCTTTGATTTTTAAAGGCTTCAGTAAATTTTTCCATTTTACGTAATTCCGCTTGTTGTTCCATTTTAATTTCTTCTAATCTTTTCATATAATTTGTTTCGATAGCTCTTAGCAGATTAATAATTTCTGATTCATTCTTTTTTATTGCTTCTTCAAATTCGTTTTTATATTCCCTTAGATGTTGATTATTTTTTGTTACTGCACTCTCCATATTTTGTAGAACTAGATCTACGTTTTGAATATATAATACACAGTCTTCACATATGAATTTTACATTTTTATTTGTGTACACAATATTAATGGTTGACTGATCCAACCCAGAACATTTTAGTTGTTCGTGAAATGTTTTTTTACATACTCCCGCACATATTATACCCGTTTCACCTTTTATTTTACTTTTGCATTTATGGCACGACGCCATTGCAACGTTCTTTTATTTAATTAAAATTAAAAGTTTTTATTTTTTTTTTTTTTTTATTCTTCTTTTCTTTTATTTTTTTTTATTGTTTTTTTTTTTTATTAGTTTTAACCGATAATAATTATTAATAAAAATATACATCCGCACTGTTTAACAGTTCAATTATGTATCAATATATTATTTATTTTATTAAAAAGTATAATAAAAAAATTTTTCTTAAATAATAGATTTTATAAAAAAAAACTTATTGATTTTAATACAAAAATACAATTACTTAAATAAATTATTTTTCTATGAAAATTAATTTGATTTATAAAAATCTCAAATATAATAAGATTTCTTATATTTTTCCCACTATCAAAAAGAAAAATGTTTTTAATTAAAAAAATGCTTACAAAAATTTTATCTTTTTCTTTATTTCAAAAAAAAAAATAATTATTAATTATTATATGTTAATTTAATTAGATGTTACTTTTTTTCAGAGATAGAGGATAGTTAAGATCTAAATTTGATAAAGGATAGTTAAGATCTAAATTTGTTGCAACACTTCTCTTTTCCAAATTTTGATTGATTTTTTGTCTTTTGTTTTTTATCTTTTAAATATTCTTTTATTTCTTTTATTTTTTTATTTTCTTCTTTTAAATATTCTTTTATTTTTTTTATTTTCTTCTTTTAAATATTCTTTTATTTTTTTTTATTTTCTTCTTTTAAATATTCTTTTATTCGTTTTCTTTTCTTTTGGTAAATACTCTTTATTTTTTATTTTTTTATTTCTATCTAATCATTTTCATTTTTTTTTTTTTTTTTATTTAAATTTATTTATTATTTTGAAATCTTTTTTTTTTTTTTTATTTTAAATTGGCAAGAATTATAAATTTTTTAAATTTCCTTTTCCCCCCTTTTTGAAGGTACTTGTTGACGGAACACCAAGTAAAATTAAAAAATTTACGAGGATTTTAGATTTTAAAAATTTCCTTTTCTCACCTTTTTGGAGATACTTATTCACGGAACAAACACCAAGTAAAAACTTACAAGGGTTTAGAATTTTAAAATTGATTAGGAAGGAACACTATGTTCCCTTCTTAATGTTTTTTATTGGTTTTAATTAATTTTTCCAATTTTACAAAGGAAAAAAAATTTTTATCTCATTTTAACTTAGTAATTAATTTATATTATTTTTACGACTTACATGAAAAATATTGCTACATTCATTGTTGACCGCTGCTTCTTTAGTAGATGAACAATCTTTACTCTGGTTGCCTGATTTTGTATGTTGTTCTATTTTTCTATTTCACCTTTACTATTTCACCTTCTATTTCACTTTTACACATTTCAGTTTATTTTCTTATAATAAAATTCTAATTTTATTTAGTTTTTTCTTTTCAGTCACTTTTTATACATTTGCAAAATTTTTTTTTTATAGAAATTGTTTACTAATTCACTTATACAGTGCCTAGAGCAGCCTCACTCTAGGTATCGTAGAAAAAAGGCTTGATCACAGTAAAAATCAATGTTTACTTTAAAAATTTAATTTTATATTAATTTTTAGATAATTTTAAAAAAATTTTATTGATTTTTCACTAACCGAGTGTTGTTCACGCTACTTAACGAATCGCGGTCCCTGCTCGGGCGCCAGTTAAGGTTTCACGGGTAATCTGTTTCCTTTTTTTAAAAAATTTTAAAAATAAAAAGATTTGTTTTAATTTTTAAGAAAATATGTCTTTATTATTGGACTTCTATATTTTGCTTATCTTCACTTCCCTATTCTCAAAACCTCAAAATGGTAATCTCAATTTAATTATTTATTTAGTTAATTAGTTTAAAAATGCATTTCCTCATTCTGAAGTTTTGAGAATAAAAATTAAAGAATTATAAATCAAAAGAAATATTTATTTAACAAAAATCAATATTAACAAATTTTAACCCAAATTGTCATATTATAATTTCATATAAAAAATGTTTACTTAACAAAAATCTATTTTAACCCAAATGGTCATTAAAGTAGTACAAAATTAAAAAATTAAAAAATGTGCAACATTGTATTACTTTGAAATTTTATTGAATAAATTAGAAGTGTCGTTAACTTAGATAAGTTAAGTATCGTCAGCAAAGATCTTATACTTAGCCCGCAAATTTGCATACTGGTTGTTATTAATATAAAGTAAATATAATGTAGGACGAAGTACTGATGCTTGAGGAGCACCAACACTTATATTATTTTCTTTACTAAAAACTCCATTAATTTTTGTATTATTTTTCTATTATTCAGATATGAGTAGAGTAAGTTATTAGCTGTACCCCTTATTCCAATTTCATGCAATCTGTTAAATAAAATATTGTGATTTACTGTATCGAAGTATCAACAAATACCGTACATACATAATTGCCTTGATCCAATTTATCTCCAATTGAGTTGGTGGATTCTAGCACTGCAGATTTGGTTCCAATTTTCTTTTGAAAACCAAATTGATTTGTATCAAATCCTACAACTTTTTGCACGAACTCCTGTATTCTGGAATTTATAATCTTTTCAAATACTTTTTCAATACAACTTGAGAGCAATTGGTCTGTAATTTAATACATCCAATGTTGACCCAGATTTAAAGATAGGTACAACTATACTTGATTTAAGACACTCAGGATATATACCAGTACTTAGACATCTATTTATCAAGCATACAATTATAGTTTTTATCAAAGTTACAACATGTTTTAAATCTGAAGCTGCAACATTGTCACCTCCAGGAGAGCTATTTTTTAATAGCATGATGATGTTATATATTTCTGTTTCATCTGTAGGTTTAAGAAAAATAGACTTTTTAACGAATTTATTTTTTATTACGCATTTTTCAGCATCAGTAATTTTATCTGCTAGTTTGCTACCGATTGAACTGAAGTAAGAGTTGAAGAAGTTTGCAATTTCAAAGCTATCACATGTTCATCCATTACCGTTTATTTCTTTAATAAGCTTGCTCGATTTAATAGATTTTTTTAAGATGAGATTACTTAGAACTTTACAAATTTTTCTTTGGTCACCACCAGCTAATTGTAGTTTATCATTAAAATAATTTTGTTTGGCTTTAGTTATTTCATATGTCACCTTGTTTTTTGCATTTTTAAAACTAGCTATAATATCTATATTGTTAGGCTGCTTTTTCAATTTTTTAAACAAATTATTCATATTTAATAACTATTTTGTCATCAAAGAATTATTGTTTCTAACTCTTCGGAGTGTTTTAATTGTAGAATTCACCTTTGCAATATTTTTATAAGATCGTCCACACTATGACATTTATTTATTTCAAGTAACTTTCTTACATTTTCTTTATATTTCTTAAAATTTGTGTTGTAGATTTTCCTTTTAAAATTGGTTCAATCTTTCTCAAAACTTTATTTAATTTGACACTAATCGTAATTTATAAGCCCATTTTTTGTTTTCTTTCCTTTAGTTTTTTTATATACACTGGGCACAATTTGTCAAATGTTTTATGATTTATATCTAAACCAAGTTTGAATTTTTCGTTGTCTATTTTGCAATTGATACACTCATTAATTTCCTGCTGCTTATCACAATCAGATGTTTTATGGTCTTTATGACATTAAAGACACTTTTTTGTATTTGCACAGTCAGCCGATTTATGATTGAAGCCTTCACATTTGTAGCAACGCTTTTACAGTGATAGCATCAAACACTTAACATCTTTCCCAACCAATAGATAGTTTTTCGTCAGCCATTATTTTAGGGAAGGAATCCCTATCCACTTCAATTATTGCATTTTGCATTTCCTTGTTATAATTTGTTATCACGTTTAATTTAACTACTTTTAAATCACTCATTTCTATAAAACTACTTTGTTTTTTTAGTTTATATATTATTTCATTTTCAGTAAATTTATTGTTCATATGCACTATTTCGAATATTGGATTTTCTCAACAGGAATTTTGATATCATATCCCTCTTTCATTTTTTTTTTCGAGTTCCGTTTTTATTTGTTCACGATTTTCTTTAGAGTCCGTTTGTATTAAAATAGTACCGTTAACTCTACTTACAATATTTTTAAATTTAAGTATTCTTTTGTGACTTTTTTGTTTTTGTTTTGGTTTAATTATTAACGGTAGATATTTTTTCATTACAATTGGAAAGTCATTCACACAGTCTTTTTTTTAGCAAATGACACTGATTCACCTATATTTCCATGACATTCATTCACAATTTTTTTTAAATTATTTTTTTTCATTAAACTTTTAAATGAGTCATTCACCTTTTCGCTTTCATTTTTGAAGACTTCCGTAATTTTGTTCATTTTATCAATTTCTTTTTATACCCGTATGACTATAGTCAAAGGGTATAATAAATATATAGGCAAAGGTTATAATAAATTTGCCATTACGGGTAGATATAGACTCAAGTGTATGGATCGGATCAAAATCGAAAAATAAATCGATTTCGCTATGTATGTCCGTCCGTCCGCACGATAACTCAAAAACTAAATGAAGGTGGGGGATGGGGACCTAATGAACCTAGGTGTTTAAAATTTTGGCAAAAATTGTTTAGTAAAATGGCCAAAGTTACAGCAAAATTTGGTTGGTCTACTGCAGAGGGTTCGAGTAGCTGCCATACAACTCCTTCTTTTATATGAGTGTTCCACAACACTTAATAAAGCTGTATGTTTGAAATTTTGCCAAAAGTAATTAACCGGATGATATAATATATATGTTACGGTCATACGGGTATCTCAGAGTTGACACAGTCTACTCTACTACACTCTTCCTCGTTTTGAATATTTTTAATTTCATCTAACCTCTTCATATAATTATTTTCGACGGCTCTAAGTAATTCCATAACTTCCTGTTCGTTATGTTTTATTGCCGTTTAAAATTTTATCTTTGTATTCCTTGAGATGTTCATTATTTTTTGCGTCCGCTTGTTCCATATTCTGCAATACCAGGTCTACATTTTGTATATACTGAAGACAGTCATCGCAGATAAATTTAATATTTTGGTTTGCGCCCAGCATACTAATTGTGGATTGATCCACACCAGAACATTTAAGTGCTTCATGGAAAACTTTTCACTGTTTCACCTTTAATTTTCATCTTGCATTTGTGAGACGACACCATTTCAAGTAATTAATATTACATTTTTTTTTATTTGTCCCCGATAATTTTTTTTATTAATAATTACTGAACAATAAATTTTCCGTTACCGTTTAAATTAATTAAAATTTGCACCGATAAAAGAAATTAAAGCCCGTCCGTATAATTTTGAATTTAATCAATAACTGATTTTTAATTTTTGTTTTAATAATTTACTAGACAAATTCTTGAAACTTGTTGGTAATTGATTATATTGTGAAACGGCCGACTTGAAGACAGCATCTGGGCCACCCAATCTTCGTGAGCTATATGTTCTGATATGGTTAGATGTTCTAGTATTATAATTATGTATATCTGAATTTTTCACTAATTTGACATTGCTCTTAAGCTCATTATTTTGAATCTTATGAACATGCATAATTTGAACTAGTGTTTTGTAATCTGAAATTTTTTGTGTAATTGGTTGGTGGATGTTCTATGGTTCATATTGTATAATTTTTTGACGGATTTGTTTTGGATTTTTTGAAGAGTATTTAGATTTTTACTAGATGTATTTCTCCAGATTCCTATGTCATAATTAATTTTACTATGTAGTAAACTGTAATAAATGGAGCGCTTGAGACTTTCTGGTGTTCTATTAAAAGTTGTACACATAACAAAAAAATAGTAGTGGCCCTAAAGAGCTTCCTTCTATCACTCCATATTCTGTGTTGATTGTATTGCTAGTGAAACCATCACATTCAGTATATTTTTCGACCAGTAAAATAATTTTGAAACCACATATAATCCTTTCCTTTTACTTCAAATTCAAATAATTCTCTAAGTAATATCTTCCTGTCTATAGAAGCAAACAATTTTTTAAGATAAAAGAAAACAACACACACCTTTTTCCCTTTGCTGATTTGTTTTTGAAGCAGTGAGATAGGGTCAAATGCGGCATTCTGGTATTTAACTTCTTTGTAAAACCATACTACATAAGATTAAGTAATTTATTCTTCTGTAAGTAATCCGGGAACTGACTGTGCACACAAGTTTATATTGGTTTGTTTAATACCGGGCATATTGATATAGGTCTGAAGTTGCATACATCTTCTTTCGATCCTGTATTTTTATATATAGGTATTACTTTGTTAATTTTGAGGCATTCATGCATAATACCCCTCTCCATTATAAGTTTTATAAGCATTGTAAAAGGATTGACTAGTTCATCCTTTAGCAACTTTATTATGTTATACTAATTTTATTAACACCAGAACTATTTGTGGATTTCAAATTATTTATGAGCTTGAGTAGTATGTATATGCCGGTTCAGCGGCAGCAAAAGCTCAGGAGCTTTTTTAGTGCCGTTTCAGCGGCAGTAGTCAGCAAAAGTTCTCCTAAAGTTATGCAATAAAATTGTGATAAGTAAAAAGTTTTGTGCTTTTGAGTATTTTAAATTAAGCTTAGCGGTTAGAATATCAGTTATGTTTAAATTTCAAATTAAAACAGTAACAAGCTTAAGATATTGTGCTTATTGTTCTTAATTAAATATGAAAAGTTTTTAAAGTTTGGCATTTAGTATAATATTATCAAAGTTTAAGCTTGATTTAATATTTTCGCGAAAATTAAAAAAAAGTTTTATAAAATAAAAAAAAAATAAGCTTATATTAAGCTTAATATTTTTAATTAGATATGAACAGTTTTTTAAATATCAGTTATGTTTAAATTTCAAATTAAAACAGTAACAAGCTTGAGTTATTGTGCTTACTGTTCTTAATTAAATCTGAAAAGTTTTTTAAAGTTTGGTTAAAATACAAAATTAATATTATCAAAGTTTAAGCTTGATTTAATCTTTCCGAGAAAATTGAAAAAAGTTTTATAAATTAAAAAAAAAAAATAAGCTTAAACTATTGAGCTGAATATTTTTTAATTAGATATGAAAAGTTTTTTAAATTTGATTTATACTTAATATTATCAAAGTTTAAGCTTGATTTAATGTTTACGTGAAAAATTTAAAAAATTCAAAGGTGATAAAGTTCGTCCGTAATGTTTGAAAATGAAGTTTCCAACTGCCATTTTAAAGTTGAAAAGCTTAAAAAATCGATGGGAATTTTTTGGTTGATTATTAACTTAACTGCAAAAGTTTTGAAAAAAAGAAACAAATAAACGTTTGAAATTATATTTTAATTTTTTTTTTTTAAGCTTGAATTAATATTTCTGTGAAAATAGAAAAAAAGTTTTATAGGTTTTGAATTGAATATTCTTGATTAGATATGAAAAGTTTTTATAGTTTTGGTTTAAATACAAAGTTAAAATTAAAATTGAAAGACACTTTTAATGTGTGTATCATATTTTTTATTTTATTTAAACATTTTTAAATTGTGATTTTCTATTAAGCTAACAAAAATTTTTTTTTATTTTGTTTTTTTTTACAACTATTGCTCAATGGCATAATGCCCCCAAGCATATGTTTTAATATTATCTTCAGTTATATATCTTTTATTATCTAATGAACTTAAAGCTACTTTATTTAAATTTTGTGTATAAATTGTATGTAAATATGATCTAAATATTTTCATTTCTTTAAAACAAGTTCCATTTTTTAATAAACAATTTTTATAATTATCTAATGTTAAAGAATTGACAACATATTTTTTTATTCCTTTAGCTTTTTTAATAGTTTTATTTTCATATGTTTGAAGGAAATACATTTTAGATTTTAATCCAATAAATTCAGAAACAATTTTTCCATTAAATTCATCTTTAAAAAGACCTAGAACTTTTTTATTCATTAGAGGAAAATTAAATAAATTGTCAGATGGATAATCTGATGTATCAAAACGTTTTGGTATTTCATTAAATATGTCAGCGTAAAAATCATCTGTCTGTATAGTATAAATGAAACTGTCAGTGTCTGTATAATTTAAAAAAACCTTACTACCATATTTAGGTTTAATATAATCATAATGAAAATCATACATAAGAATTTTAGATTGTTCGAGTACCGTAAATCCCAAATATATAGGTTTGTCATAACATATATTTGTATGATTAAGCTGAACGGCTATCAAGTTTTCAGTAAATCTAGAGTGACTATGATAATTTGGTTTTGCTATTAACGCTCGAGCACCTAAATGTCTTCCTTGACTTTCCCAAGATGTAGCTATTTTGACATTTTTTCTTTTATCTACATTTTCCATTGTTTTACCAAAAACAGCATTATTCATTAATTTATAATAATCTTTTTCAAAAGCATTTTTAGCCATTGACCTGTGTGCGTTGTTTAAATCAATATATTTTTTTAACCAATTGCTTTGTGTGAACTTTAGTACTCTATAAATTTTTTTAAGAACCAAGCCGTTTCGAAGACACTGTTTTAAGTTTCGATAATGGATGATATATTTGCGTTTGTTTGTTAAGTCAACTAACAGTTTAGGAATTTTACCTTTCGGTGGAACTTTGTTTTCAGCACAAAAAGGAAAATCATTGTGCAAATCATGTAAATGTTGAGGGTAATCTAAATCCACTTCTAAAACGTAACCAGTTTGCGAATCATCGGCAACTGAAAGCACATCAATATTTTCAGGAGTATCAACCCACTGAAAATCTTTATGAGGTAAATATTGGATCATTGCCCATCCATATAAATTGTTGGCATCTTCATATACTATATATTTGGAAGGTTCGTTTTTTTTATAAGATTCCCCCATAAATTTATTATTTGCCACTGAATGTCTAAGTGAGCACTGACTAATTCCACCACGTATCCCTTTTTTAAAAAAATTATACATATCAACATCAGTTAACAACTCTAATTTTATATCAGTGTATTTTAACATAGCCGCCCATGACAAACCTGGAGTAGTGTAAAAATTTGCAGGATCTAAAGAATAGATTTTGGAGCATATTTTTCGAAAATTTTCAAAAACATCAGTCAAAATAAGTACATCTGTTTTAAGGTAAAGTTTAAGATAGTCCCATAAATTTTGACATTTAAACGTATTCCATACATTAACTGCATGAATGTAGTCTTCATCGGAACATGGTGTGTTTGTCATTTGATTGGTAAAATTGTCTTGTGACGGTAAACATGTTTCGTCAAGTCGTTCAATGGAATTTAAATACTCATAGGGAAAAACTCCCTTTCGAGTCATAAGTTTAAATTTTTCATTATTATTGAATTCTTTTTTTATATGAATCAAATCGTTTTCATTTAAATTTTTACACAATGAATCAAGGCTAGAAGCCATAAATCTGAAGCTATCGAGAAAACGTAAATAAAATGAATGATTATCATCTATTGTAATTTTTTTAGATAATGAAATATAACGTTCTTTATTCAAAGGAATGACACCAATATGTCCATTCACTTCGTTTAGTTCTTTAAATAAAAGATGACAATCATAGCCGGAAAAATTGTGAAAAAATATTGGAAAAAAATTTGATCGTCTATACAATAAGTTACAATAAGAATGAGCAGGACCTCTATAATTGCCAGTAAAGTGGCAATGGTCTCTAATTCTATTATTAAAATCTAAATGCTTACCACATATGTGACACGTTTCTTGAACCAATTGTTGTAGCTGCTCATCCAGTGTTAGCGGATTCATCGGTTTTGAACTCATAAAGAAGGTTGAATATAATTCACTGCATGTTTCTGTCAATGATTGGATAAATTCCTTAGCACAGTTAGCTCCAACAAATTCTTTGAAACAGCTTAGATCATCATCAAAAGAACATTTAATGTAGTAAGAGAAAGCTACTGGAACATGTTGATGAATGTTTGTTGTTGAAGACATCGTGGAATCAGAATTGCATGTTGCAATAGGTTGTAAAATACTCTCAGCATCGGCATAAATAACAAAAGGTGTTTTCAATTGTTGTTGATAATTCTTAAACTCCAGTGTATTTTTTTCAACAGACGGAAGCTTTGTAACTACTTTATTGCATTCGCGTTTGTGTAAGTCACGTTGTTGTAATGTATGAAAATGTTGCAAGCACATATTACAAATATAAATATGATGAATATTCCTAGTTACAGACCGACTTATCAATCTTGATAAATGTTTTATGTAAACAAAATGAAATTTTTCATCCCTTTCCAAAAGCAATAGATTGACATGAAACTTTTTTTCACATTTTGTCAAATAAAATGGCCCTACAACCTCATATTTCTTATTAATGACTTCCAAGCCAAACAAATTTATGCTTATTTCATTATTAAGTTTTTCGAATAAATTTAGTTCAGACAATTTAGTTGGAAATTGCATATTGCCAAAATTAAGTTGTAAAACATCACCAAACTCAAGCTTGACTGTGGGTTGAGAAATGTCACTAATTTTGTATGAAGATGTTCGTTTTGCACTTTCAGCGCAAGTTTGTAGGGCTGATACTAAACTCCACTTAAAACAGAAGTTATCATTATTGTGGATATTAATGCAGGCTTTTTTATCTTCTATGTTTTTTGGTAACTTAATATAACTAGAAACGTGGATTGGTTCATATTTATTGATATTTATTTCCACGTGTAAAATTCTAATTAACGCCCAACCACTATCCTTTTCTTGGAAATCTTCTGCTTGTTGTTGAATAACGTCTTTAGCATTTTCAAAAAAATCATTAAGATCGTCTGCCTGTGTTATGCTTAACATTCGAGTTTGAAAAGATTTGATTGATATATTTTCAAACTCTTCTTCTGTTGGTTTTATATATTCACCGAAAAGTTCCAGATTCGCCTTAATGACATTGTGCTTTTTTAGTGATTGTCTCAACAATTCAATGATATCAGGTTGAGCATTTTCTAAAAAGTGTGATGGGTTTAATATGCCTTCATCATCATTATCTCTAATAAATGTTTCTAGTCTATTTTGAAAACATTCATTAATACACCTAACATTAGTTTTAATGACTTCTGCTGCATTTTTCTTATGTTCATTTGTCCGAACATGGTAACTCCACAAATTATTTGAGATGGCTGTTTTGCACTTCTTGCAAAATTTTGTATTTTCATAACCTTCTCTGTGGTTTTTTATATGTTCTAATAAATTGTTTTTTCGATCAAATACTTTTTGACATAAATCACATTTATGTTTTAATTGTACATTTATTGAACATTTATGGCTTTTAAGATTGTCCGACCTTGTGAAAATTTTTTTGCACTCATTGCATTCCAATTTGATTTTTTTATTTGCTGAACTCATTTTTAGTTGTTTTTTTTTTTTTTTTTGTTTTAATTTAAGTAAAAATTATTTGGTAACTAAAATGGATTATAACATAAGATCATATATATATACTTTTAAAAACCACAGCTGCAGCAGCCTTCACAACATTTTAATTTATATGATATTTTTCAAAATACTGCAACAATGTTGTATCGTATTAGAATTTTAACTTTAAAAAACTAAAGAAAAAAAAAAAATTGCATAAATCCAACTTTTAACCTCTCCGGGACAACTTTTTAATTTATATTATATTTTTCAAATACTGCAACAATGTTGCATCTTATTAGCATATTAACTTTTTTAGAAAGGCGCGCCGCCGCCCACATTACTATTCTAATCATAAAATCATAAAAATAAATCTATTAAAATATTTTTTAGGCACCGCGCAGCTGCAGCAACCTTCACAACTTTTTAATTTATATGATATTTTTCAAATACTGCAACAATGTTGTATCGTATTAGAATTTTAACTTTAAAAAAAAAAATAATTGCATAATTGCATAATGAGTTAGTTATGTGGTTTTTATTTTATTTTTTATATGAGTGTGGAAGTCATATATAAAGTTTTTTATATATAAGAACAACAATTTTTCTTTACTATTATTAAAAATTATTTACTTTATTAAGAGTACATAATACATATTAAAAAAAAAAAAAAAAAATTGCATAAATCCAACTTTTAACCCCCCGGGACAACTTTTTAATTTATATAATATTTTTCAAATACTGCAACAATGTTGCATCTTATTAGCATATTAACTTTTTTAGAAAGGCGCGCCGCCGCTCACATTACTATTCTAATCATAAAATCATAAAAACAAATCTATTAAAATATTTTTTTGGCGCCGCGCAGCTGCAGCAGCCTTCAAAACTTCCCTCTTTGTCAAAAGTGTTTTTGTTGTTTAAGTTATTTACTTCAATTTACATCTATTTATATACAAGTTAACAAACAATAATGACTTTTTTAATAGAAACAAAAGCTTTAACAAAGAAATTCTAACAATGTTCTTGACATAAATTAAAATAAAAATTCGTAATAAAAAATAGTATATAATACATACTAATTTAACAGTTTTTCATCATAAAGCTAAACAGTTTTCTAAAGTAATATTTAAACCAAGAATACAACATGGTTAGTAAAAATCAGATATTTAAAATTAAAATTAAAAATAATATTTTTATACTAAAAAAAAAAATTTTAATTTTTTTTAATTTAAGGATTTTATTAACGATATAGTAACAAGTGCAAAAGGTGATTACACTGCATATCACAAAATAGACATTTTAATTATCGATTTCCTGTACGACGTGCAAGAATTTAAATTTATACATGTCTCGAGGGGAGGCCGAGCTCTTCTGTGTACATTAAAAAATCCTTTGACTCAGGAAGAAACAACAATTTGGATGCCGGATCGAATAACAAAAAAAGTTAAAACAGATGAAGATTTGAAAAAGCTGAACGATGAATCATTCTATTTAAAATTTATGGGAAGAAATGAAAAAAAGTTTAACATGGCCATCTTTGAGCTGATTCCGGCAACAGAAATTAATTCGCAAGAAAAATTCCTGAAATAAAACGTTGTATATACAATTATTTTAAAATAAAGAAAAATTTTTTTTTAAAAATATTATAATGTTTTTTTTTAATTGAATATTTTCAAACTTTATAGCTCTTTGTGACTTAATTTCTAATTTGTCCTCTGTTGGTATGCTTTCGTAACAAAATAGGTCTTTTTGTTTTGGAGAGGTTGATGAAGTACAGATTAGATCAATCTCTGTTAGCATTTTATCATAACAATAAAGATTTTTTTTTCTGGGGTATTGTTGATTTTGTCTGATGTTTCTACTGGTCCGACACTTAATATTTCATTCTTTCCTGGAGTTGTTTTTAAGTCCAAGGGCCCATGTAAAATTAGACTACAATTCAAATTGAATTCGTCGCACTTCCCAATAATATTTTCAAAAGGTTCTTTTACTAAAAAGTCTTCCATTTGGTTCTTTAAATTGATTTTATTGTTAGGAAATATTTAAAAAATACAAATGGCAAATTAAAAATCAAAATCTTCTTTTATACTTTTTTTTTTTTTTATTTTTTTTTTTTAGCATCATTAGAAAATTAATAGTACTCTAAAGGTAAAAATTTGAATTCATCACACGTATTTCTTAATCTATTACACACTTGCATTGAAATGGGAAATGAATTTTTGTAATTCTAATTTTTTTTTTTCAAAGCTTTTATTTGAGAATCAATTAAATGTATACGAGTATATATTTATAGTACTCGATAAAAGAAAAATAAGCAACAAGTGTATGGCATTTGTTTCCTATGTTTCCAAACGCTGCGAACCCCTCGCACGGCGGGGGTCTGTACGGTCGTGGGCTGTGCGGCAGGTGGGCCTAAATTATCGTAAATTGATTTTCAGATGCCTGCGAGGCCCCGAAGGGGCCTCGCAGGCATCTGAGAGATGATTCGTATTAGGTATAAATAAAGGTTTTAAATTATTTGTCCGAAAACGGTCTGTGAAGGTCCGAAAACGGTCTGTGAAGGTCCGAAACGGTCTGTGAAGGTCCGAAAACAGTCTGTGAAGGTTCGAACAAGGGGCCCCTTGGCGCGAGGGGCCTGTATTCAAAACTAGTTTCTGTCTGTAAAGGTCCGCAAATGGTCTGTGAAAGTCCGAAACGGTCTGTGAAAGTCCGGAACGGTCTGTGAAAGTCCGAAACGGTCTGTGAAGGTCCGAAAACGGTCTGTGAAGGTCTGAAGACGGTCTGTGAAGGTCTGAAGATGGTCTGTGAAGGTCCGAAAACGGTCTGTGAAGGTTCGAAACGGTCTGTGAAGGTCCGTTAATAGTTTTAAAAATTTACTGCTCTATAGTATATCTATGTATCCCCACTTTTTTTTTATGAAATCAGAGTTTTAAATAAAAGGCTAGGTTATTAATTTTTTTTTATTATAATAAAGAACAAAATGAATTGCAACAACAACAACAGTAGTAGCAGAAAAGCTATAGTTGATTTACAATTTGTTATTGGAAATAACAAACAATATTTTTTGAAAGAATTTTCTTTGATAGCTGATGGTTCTCTAATACCAGTGTTTTTTATATTTAAAGCACCGTACTCATTTGAAGAATTAAATAGTGATGTTAAACGACAAAATGAGTACAACAAAAAGAACATTAATAACATGGATTGGAATGATGGCTTTATAGAGTATTTAAAAGTTAAAAATGTCTTTGAGGAACATTTAACAACTATATTTGATGTTGTTTATGTAAAAGGTCTTAAAAAAAAGCAATTTTTAGACACTTTTATTTCAAATTCAGTAAAAGTTATCAATTTAGATAACAAAATTCCATCTCTACAGAAACTAAGAAATTACATCACCATTTGCCCTCACCACCATAATACAGAAAATTTGTTGCAAAGATGTGCTGTAAAAAATTGTATAAACTTGTACATGTATTTAATAAAAGATAATAATAATAATTGGCTTTAAAAAATATTTGTTTTATTTATTGTTGCACAATATATTTTTTCAGACATAAACAATGGTATTTCATAAAATAGTCTAGAATAATTACACTGAGCTATATGTAAATTCATAGGAATATAAAAATCTTCTTGTTCCAATTTCAGTTTATTCCTTTCAATACATCAATCGAAATACTTGAATACATATTCCCGCACATTTAATTCAGCTCCATTGTTATATGACATCACTGCTTGTATAAAGTCCAACATAAGGCAAAAGCGGGTGTACTCATCTAGTTCCAATGTTAGTTTTTTAGTTTGTTCTGTATGATTGAATTTCAGTGGAAATTTATTTGAATTTAATTTAGGTTGAATGTTTGTAAAATCTACATAAAAAGCATGCCACTGCAAATAATTCATCTCGCTAATGACTTTGCGATGACGCTGAAAAATTATTGTTGCAGCTAAATTTTCAATATTAAATCCAATTTGTATTTTTATTGTTTGTTTTTTATCCAAATAGTAAATATAGCTTAATAAAAGATTTTTTTGTTGTGCCTCGTCCTCGTTATCGTTGTTTATTTGTTTTTCGATAAATACTTCAGCATTTGATGTTGGCTCCATGTTTTTTTTTTTAAACTGTTAAAGTTTATAACTCGAAAGTTTTGTATTTATAGTTTTTATCGTAAACATTTTTTGAAAATTTTCCGAAACATTATTTGTATTTTTTTATCGTTTGTGGGTGGGGATGACATTGTGTTGAATAAATTAATAAAATTTTTCATGCTCTTGCGCTTACATCGCATCCATAAATATACACAACAATATTGTCCACAGACTGATGTAAGGTCACTTTGTAAACGCTTATTGTTGAAAATAAAACATTTTGATTGATTTTGTAGAAATTTCACAATCTCATTGTGGAATGGCGGATTTCCAAATGAATCAAAATATTCTATACAGCCTTGAACTGGCACGAAAATTGCTAACCAATGTGTTCCTTTTTTGGTAGAAGTGTCGGTGTTTATTACTAAAATACCAGGTTTTGAAATATTTTTCGGTATTTGATCAAGAGCAAAAACACCATTAAACAATTTACTTGTGACATTATTACATTTCAGCGCTTTCGTTATCTGAAGTGTATTCATTTTTTTGTAAACGGGAAATATCAATTAGCTGAGTATTTCCACTTATGTATGCCGTTAAAAATTCAACTTTAAGTTTACCATTTGTGAACACTATATCGAATTTTTCCAGCAAATTTATTAAATTATTAGTTGTTTTTTCATTGTCCATATGTCCAAAAGAGTAATTCTTGATGTCCGTTCTTTTTAAATCTTTGGTTGGGAATTTATACTTTAATTCCTTTACAATAGTTTTACATTTTTCTTTTATTCCAGCCACAGCAAGGTTTTTAGCAAATATTGTATTGTTATCATCCGTACAGAATGATAAATCTACTACAGCGTATGCCATTTTCAAATGAATAGAGATGCTCCACTATGCTTCCTTTTATATGTTTACGTAGACGTTGCGATTTTTATCAATTTCGATACTGGCATCGAATTCTGCAAACACAATACATGTTAATGTTGAAGTTAATGGAGAACTGAGTCTTGCTTCAATCTTTACTACTCCCTGGTTTAATAAACTTTGACATGTATCAGTTCCAGAACCATCTGGTGATAAATCAAAAGCTAGTATTGTATAACCTTTTGAAAATAGTTCTTTTGAAATTTGATGGCCTTTATCAGAATGATGTATACCTGTTCCGCTAAATAATGTTAAATATGCACGAGAATTGCAATTGTTATTCCACGTAAAACTGGTTTCAATTGCAGAGTTTGGTGTAGGCACTCCATTCACATATAATTGAAATTGTGTGAGATTTTGATGATCGAAATGGTATGGATTTTTCGATCTTTTACCATTAAAATTTTCATTATTAACCATACAAAATAAAAGAGCTTTTGGTATTTGCCCTATAAATATATTATCCAATGATATGTTGGATGTGTTAGCTGGAATTGTGAATGTTTTGATTTCACTTCTCGTATAAAAATATTTTGCGTTAGCCTTTTCCAAAACAGTATTATGTGCTATTAATATGCTTGGATTAATTGTTAAATGTTTCATGTATAATGTAGCTTCAAGAATTTTTAAATAGCTTTCGTCTGAATCATTGAAAAATAGAAAGAAATCTTGTTTTTCTAATGCCAAAGCAATTCGAATGTCAACGTTATTTAAAAGTAATTTGGAAGTGTTGAAAAAATCTACATGTAATTTTCCCATTAATTCTACTATTGTAGAATTATTGTATAATTTTTGTCTTGATTTAGAACCAGAATTGTTAAAATCATTTACATTTGGTTTATCCAATTCCCAACCAGATGCTTCCAGATGTGTTTGACTGGAATCTGTACCATAATTTAGTAAAGTAGTTAAGTATGCTTTATAATGGTATAATGAGTCTGACGGAGTGATGTTTTTTCCATTTAGAGTTACATTACATTGTTTAATTAAAGAGTGTAATAAATTATTTACAACACTGGGCTGTGAGGCTGCTTTTGCATCAGCTCCGGTTCCTACTTTATCATTTGCACTCCAAACTGATCCATCTTTTTTTAATATTTGAATTTTAAATTTGATGTAGGTTGACGATAAATCTCGATATGTATCTCCATTTCCAAGCGAAACAAATTCAATAGTTGATGGTGACGCCTCCAAAGAAGCTAAAGGATTGTATGCTACTTCTTCTGAACGTAATATACTTGTTTGTATTGGTAATGATGCAAAAAGATCAAGTTCAGATTTCATACACTCCATATTTAATTGAATATATCAGAGGTTTTAATTTGCTTTTTTCGTCGCTTCGACTTTAAATGTGTCTTTTTAGAAACTGCTCGTCGTTTTATACTGCTCCGTCTTTTTATGGCTTTTCGCCTTCCACCATACATCGAATGCAGTTGATTAACTACTGATTTTCTTAGATTTTTCATGCCACCTTTACTTTGATCAATTACGGTTTCTTTTATGTTTGCACCAGATGCTATATCATTCAAAATATTTTTACTTGTGTTCATAGCCTCTGTTTTAATTAAGTTCCAACCTGATGTAAAAACTGGCTTTAAGTAACGAATTAAACTTCCGAATATATTTCCAAAACCACGACCTCTTTGAATAGTTGGATAAAATTGTAATAGAGGTCCAATATCGTTGATTCCTCCACCTACTTGAGAGGAATAATATCTCACGTAAGCTCTTTCCATGTTTGATATGATATCATATTTGAGTAGTAGTATTTATATTGTTTTTAAGCAATCATTGCTTTTTAAAGTGCAGTACAATTTTTGTTGGATAGTAACTGGGAACAAAATTTATTCCATCGCCGTATTGGTTGCAAATTTTAATCGCTATCGTTTCAAAACAATTTTTTTCTATAGGTATGTATTGGACATTTTCAAATTCAATATTTGTAGGTATTCTGCAATTTTCTACGTTGATAGCTCTTAATGCACGTACTTTGCTACTTCCAAAAACAGATGATTGAACTATATCTGAATATATCATCACCATTCCATTAATTTCATCTTTATTATTAGCAATAGCTAATTTAAATAGTTCAGGTAATTTTGTTTTGAAATTTTTTATATTTTGTTTCTGTCGAAATAATTCATTTAGCAATGTTTTTACATTATAACTGTGATTAACTTTTATAAAGAAGCTGTCTTCATCAAAAGTCTGTGATATTCGAATTAAACCTTTTTTGTTTTGATCTGCTACTTTTTGAAAAGTTATATTATCATAATTTTTAGTATTAGAAATATATGTCAAAACTTCATTAAAAAATTCTTTGAAAACTTGGTTTCGAGTAAATCCCGGATTAGGAGTTATATTTTTAATAAGTGTTGGCAAAAAATTAAATTTCCAATCATCCAAATGTAATTCCGAATCGTCATATGAATAATATGTGTAACCTATAGATTTGGTTACTTTAATTTTTTCAAGAGGTTTTTCAATGTTTTTTACATAAACATTATACTGTCCAATATTAATAAGAGCACAATTCTCCTTGTTAAATTTTTCCGTTTGTAGGAAATCGTTCAGATAAACTTCTGAAAGACCTACTTTCCAGTTTCCGTTTCTTAAATCAAAGTGAATAGGCAATTTATTTTCGAATGAAGCTAAAGTGTTGTCTGGAAAAAGTTTTAAATTATCATTACTAAATAATGTTACATAGAAGTCATCTTGACTATCCATCTTTGTTAACTTCTTTTAAGACATAAAATGTTGCACTATTTATATGTTGTCCATTCCGGTGTTGATGAAGTTCTTAGTTTTGGACTTCTTAGTAAAGGTTTTAATTTTCGTTTTTTTGTTTCAGGAAACTGTGAAAGTATAGTTGAGGAAATTGAACTACCGGCCGATCTTAGTGTCTTCTTTTTTTCAGGAGACGGTACTGCAACGGTAATTACATCACCACTTGGTGTTTCAAACATTCGATAATCAGAACTTAGAGATGGTCTTTGTACTAGTTTTTCGTTTTTCAACATTTCAGTTTGAGCTAATTTTCTAAATGAATTTTCATCATCTAAATCGATATCCATATCTGAATACTCTTTTTTAGGATCATATTCAAACACTTCATCAGTAACTAATGGTACAGAATTAGTCTGTGTTGATGTTGATTTGTATTTAGGTAATTCGGTTTCTGTATATGCATTTCGTTTAGAAAAGAATTTTGTTTGAGTGCCTGTATCAAATGTAGGATTATTAGCCTTTTCTGGTAATTTTTTTCCGTGTCTTTTGTTAATTCCATATTTGAGGAGATTTTGACGATATAAGTACCATTTTTGCAATGGTTTTAAGTTTTTATCATATAAAACTTTTTTCATTTTTTGATCTAATAAATCCAAGTTTTTATCATCTTGAAATAATTTACTAAATTTTGAAAATATTTCTGGTGACATAACAATCATTCGCTGCATTATGTCTTACTGAGTAATTTCCCTATTACGCCAGATAATATAGTTCCGATTAGAGTTGGTAAAAACCCACCATGTTGAACTAATATTTTTCTTTTGGCTTTTATACTTTTCTTAGCACAGGCTAGAAATCTTAATTGTTTTTTATGTTTTTTTAATTTTGCTTTTTGTGCCGATGATATTTAATTATTACCATTTAATATATTGATTGCAATTTCAGCAATAGTTTTTATAATATCATCATCACAATATTTAAGAATATTTCTACGAAATATCTTGTTGTTGCACTTTCCTAGTACATGTAATATATGTTGGTTTTTCTTCAATCGTTTCATACTTTTGACAGTTGTTATTCAAATCACCCGTATCACAGAAACATATACAATATTCTTTGGAAAAAATATTAGTTCTAATACGAAATAAATCGTTAATGTCTTGTGTTAAATCCAACACAATATAACCATGAGGTTTTGATGTTGACTCATTATATACTCTCAAGAAACCCTTTATATTTTCTGGATATAGTTGCCTAGCAAGAGGAAAAATTTGCGATTTGTCTCGAGGATTTTTGAAAAGCACTAAATATTTACAATTTAATGAAATATCTCTTGAAAATTTTCCCTGATGAAAAACGTTTTGTGTTAACAATATAATAGATAAATTACGATGGTGTGAACCTTTAGTAAATAGCTCACATACCTCTTTATTTGCAGAATCTAACATTAAGTCATCTAGAACAATTAACGTAGGTTTATTTTCATTACCACTAAATTCTTTTGGGATACTGGTATAAAAGTCTATATAGTTAAAAGTTAGATTTTTTGGAATAGCAGAAATTTCTGGATTACACCATTTTATTGTTTCAATTTTCGGAGAAATCAATCTATCAATATTTTCAATTAAATTACACACAAATGTTGTTTTCCCACATCCAGATGGTCCCGCTATCATCATTGTAAATGGATGAATAAAATTAATCATTTTTGGTCTGTGTCTGATAAGAAACTGAATTTAAAATACAATTTAGAGAACATATAAAAGCAGCGAACATATTCTTAGTATTGTCATTTTGAATTATGGAAGTGGAGGAGTTCTTAAATATTTATTCCTCCGTCATATTAGATGATCTTAAGAAACTAATATTACATCTATATAAACACATTAAAAACTTTTCTGGAGTAAAAAAATTCACTTCAATTTATGGTACTCATTTTACCCTTTGTCCGTGGGCATATGATAATTCTACTTCTGGACCGGACACATGTGAATGTCACACAATAGAAAATTATAGAATCACTTTAGAAAATTTAATTAAATGGTACGAGAATAATGTCGAGGCTACAAGTCGTGTCAGAAATTCATAGAGGCGCTAGAAGAAACTTTACACGAAGAAAATTTATTCAAAAGGGTTTAAATGATACTTGGCAAATTGATTTGGTTGAAATGATTCCATATGCAAAATTTAATAAGACATATAAATATTTATTAACCGCTATTGATACATTTTCAAAATTTGCGTATGCTGAACCGATTAAAAACAAAAGCGCTGATAATGTTTTAATCGCAATGAAAAATATTTTTAAGCGTGCTGGTAAAAAACCAAAAAATTTACAATCTGATCAAGGTACGGAATTTTTCAACAAAAAATTTCAAAATCTAATGAGGAAATATAAAATTAACCATTATCATACATATTCAGAACTAAAAGCATCAATTGTAGAACGTTTCAATCGCACCCTAAAAAACATGATGTGGAAACAATTCAGTTTACAAGGCACATATAAATGGTTACCTATTCTGCCATCGCTAATAGAAAAATATAACTCAACATATCATCATACAATTAAACTTCCACCTAAAAATGTTACAAAGAAAAATGAGAAATTTTTATTAAAAACTGTCTACAATAAATTAAAAGTATTCCGAAAAGCAAAATACAAAGTTGGAGATTTTGTTCGTATAAGTAAATTTAAAGGTATATTTGCAAAAGGTTATCAACCTAATTGGTCAACAGAAATTTATACAATAGCGAAAATAAAAAGAACTGATCCAATAACATACAATTTACTTGATTACACACAAAAACAAATAAAAGGCAGTTTTTATGAACCTGAACTTACATCTGTTAAATTTCCTAATGTTTACCTTGTAGAAAAAATAATAAGAAAAAAAGGAAATCAAGTTTTGGTTAGGTGGCTTGGCTTTGATAAAAACCATGATTCATGGATAAATAAAAAAGATATTATTTAATGAATAATAATTTATTAACTTTTAGTAAAACATGCTATGCTGTTATTTAATATTAAAAACAACTTTTTAAAACCAAGTTTTATATATTTTTTTTTTTTTTTCTTTTTTAACTTGATCTTGATCACGTTTTCAATTTGTATTCATGATCACGCCTTTATATTATTAACAATATAATTTCAAACGTTTATTTGTTTCATTTTTTCAAAACTTTTGCAGTTAAGTTAATATTCAAACAAAAGATTTCCATCGATTTTTTAAGCTTTTCAATTTTAAAATGACAGTTGGAAACTTAATTTTTGAAACATAACGAACGAGCTTTATCAGCTTTAAATTTTTTAAATTTTTCACGTAAATATTAAATCAAGCTTAAACTTTGATAATATTAAGTATAAACCAAATTTAAAAAACTTTTCATATTTAATTAAGAACAGTAAGCACAATATCTTAAGCTTGTTACTGTTTTAATTTGAAATTTAAACATAACTGATATTTAAAAAACTTTTCATATCTAATTAAAAATATTCAACTCAATAGCTTAAGCTTATTTTTGTTAATTTATAAAACTTTTTTTAATTTTCACAGAAATATTAAATCAAGCTTAAACTTTGATAATATTAACTTTGTATTTAAACCAAACTTTAAAAACTTTTCATATTTAATTAAGAACAGTAAGCACAATATCTTAAGCTTATTATTGTTTTAATTTGAAATTTAAACATAACTGATATTTAAAAAACTTTTCATATCTACTTAAGAATATTCAGCTAAATAGCTTAAGCTTATTTTTTTTAATTTATAAAACTTTTTTTTAAATTTCACGAAATTATTAAATCAAGCTTAAACTTTGATAATATTAACTGTGTACTTAAACCAAACTTTAAAAACTTTTCATATTTAATTAAGAACAATAAGCACAATATCTTAAGCTTATTACTGTTTTAATTTGAAATTTAAACATAACTGATATTCCAACAACCAAGCTTAATTTAAAATACTCAAAAGCACGAAACTTTTTACTTATCACAATTTTATTGCATAACTTTAGGAGAACTTTTGCTGACTACTGCCGCTGAAACGGCACTAAAAAAGCTCCTGAGCTTTTGCTGCCGCTGAACCGGCATATACATACTACTAGCTTGTGTGTTACAGATTCAGTTATAGTCTTAAATTGAAAGCATTTCCTATGCCATCTTTTCAACTTTTGCCGATATACATATTATTAACATTTTTAGCCATCTCCTTGCCAATGTTCCAGTAGTAATCATTAAACTTATTGATTTTGTCTATTTATTGACACTCTGGCAATGATATTTTAAAGAAGTCATTGTTTTTATTAGATGTGGTTTTTATTAGATCTGTCATAATATTATTTATTACATACCAAATTTTTTTTTTATTATTTTACTTGAATCAAACTTCTTTGTATCACACTCAAATTTCTTTTTACTTTTTACATTAGTGAGCTTGTTGAGCCAAAACTTATTTATCTTTAGCACCAATATGAATTTCTTCAAAACTAATTATACTGCGAGGATGAAAAAAACACACGGTTAGTTATATAATGAATCGAGCACTTATATGAAATTTCAAAATGTTACGGCCCCATTTTCGGGCAGGTGTCATACAAAATTTTCAATTCAATAACTGCGAATCTAATGAAGCTACGAGGTTAAAATTAAAATTAGGCAGGTAAAGTAATAGGGCAAGTTAGTTGGCAAAGTTGGACATCACACGGACCAACTTTTAGGTTGGGCCAACTTTTTTTTTTTTGTTTTATTTTTTGTTTTAAGCAAAAATTATGAGATAAAGAATTAAAATTTTTTTGTTCTTTTTTTTATGGTTTTTTTTTAAGTGCTTATTAATAAGTGTAAAAAAATTGTTAATTGATTTCCTATCATTTAGTAGTGCTCCGTAAATTAAAGAAAAAGCTAGTATTTGTTTGTTCTTAAGTAATTTAATTGGCAATAAACTATTATAATTATTTGAAATATTTCTAAATATTGTGAAATCTATAAAGTTATGTACAAACATAGCAACTCCCCCTCCTCGTCTACTATGTCTACAATAGAACACTTGGTTGTAGATTTTCATATTAACTAAATCAGTTTCATCAGACATTATCCAAGTTTTCGTTAACGCTATTACGTATACTATCCACGTTAAGTTATTATATTAAGTTAATGTTATTCAGCAAATAGTTAATGTCATCAATTTTATGTTTTTAGATACATAATTTTAAAGGTGCATGATTGTACAAATTTAATGTTGTTTATATTACATGTATGATTATTTGGTAATATTTGATGGAAAAGCTGAGGGATCTAAGTTGTTATTGAATTGAATCATAAAATTTATCATGAAGTTTATCTGAATATATATTTAATATTTTAAATACTTCATTTCCCTTATAAGAATTTAACCATCTCTAATCCATGTAATTTTAATATTTTTTTGCCTTTTAAAATCTCGTTTTGTACAGACCGAATTATGGTGTTAATTTCTCATTGAAATATAAGTACCACTGGGCTTGCAATTTGTCTTGTTTTCAGTTGTGGAGTGTTCTTTGTTTACAAGTAAGAAACTGGTACTAACTTTATTTTAATTTTGACCATACATAATATCATTTCTTATTTTGATATTTTTAAATTCAACTACCATTCTTTTTGGCTCACCTGAGTTCTTTGCATGTGCAGCCGAGAAATAAGATTCGTTTACGTCTACCGCATCAAAATAATATCTAATTGTTTTGTAACTTCCCTCAGTGTAAACATTGTCTCCAGTTTGTCACATCCATCCAATCCGCAGTTTCCAATCCGCATGCTTATCAATTACTAACTTGTTTCATTATTTCAATTTTTGACTTAATTTTATTTACATGCATTTTTAAAATTTCATTCTCCTTTTTTAGTCTAATGTTATCTTCTATTAGACCATCCACCTCAAACATATTCTTTTAAAGGGTTTCTTGCTTTCCGAGGATTTCATCAAGCTTTGACATAATATTTCATTTGCCTGATCCTTGTTTATGCTCTTATGGTGCACATCCCTTAATCTCTCACTCAAACTTAAATTTAAAGACTTCTTTCTAGAAGTTAATAGTGGTTTGGGCAGAAATTAAGTACGGTAATTTAAAATCCGCATGGTTTTTATTTTTTTTTCTCACATTACGAGGTGAAACCATGGTAATCGTATTTATTTAATCGTATTTATTAAAAGTAGTTTGTTTATTGGTAATTAATAATTTAACATTACTAACAGTTTTTTTTACTTATTTTTTGTTAAATATGTAAAAATTTAAATTAACATTTCTTTTTTTTTTATCAATTACTAACTTATTAATTCTTGTAAATGATGCAAGTTAAACTTTTATGGTATGTTAAAAAAAAATCCTGTCTAACTCCAAATACATGTACTTTTCGTATTATCAAATTCAATTGAAATCGGTACAATTGGAAGATAACTTAAATTTGTGAGACGAGCTCTATTCTGAGCCATAAAAAAATAATTTGACGAGGAAAAATAATATTGATTTTAGCAGTATTACTCATGAATGCTAGTAACAAAAAAATTTCAGACATTAAGATTAATACAAGCTTTAGTTGTATTAGTTGTAATTTACAGAACTACCACTCTGGTTATCATTCTGGTTGTATGTTCATTTACAGAACTATCACTCTGGTTAGTAAACAAAATGTGTCCAGGTCAGCAAAAACTCAGGTAGAACAATTTAACTAACGTAAAAAGTTATTTTTTTTTAAATTATTTAGATTTTGATTGTCGAAAAGTAAAGTAGGTACCATAATAAAGAATTTTTGAATTTTTTAACGAAAACCTGGTGTAATTATTTAAAATGAATATTTTTATAAAAGAAAAAAACTTAAACTAACAAGATTAGGATGAACAAAAAAAATTATTTAAAATTAAAAAAAAAAAATAGAAAAAAAGAATTAAAAAAAAAAACGAAAATTTTAAAAAACCAGTGATAAAAACAATAGTATTTAAAAATAAAACTTGAAAATAAAAACATTATTATTTGAAAATAAACTTGAAAAAAAAAATTTTTTATTGAAAAATTAAACCTGCAGGTAAAAATAATATTATTTAAAAATTATTATAAATTCAAAAATAAAAACATTACAACTCAAAGACCAACTTGAAAGAATAATCCAAAAAAAAAGAAACATATTTCTTCTCAGAACTAACACTTGCAATAAATATTGCTTTTCAACATGAAACAGCAAATTCATGAGCGAATATTATTTACCACCTGGACTCAGAGAGAGGCCCGAGGAGTAGCTTGTTGGCGATAAACCAAAAAGGAGCTATCACACAAAGGCGATAACCAAAACCTTGGAAGTGTTCCCAGCATCCGCCTACTCGGCAAATATAAAGACTGCAGGTGGTTCTTTAAACAAATTTACAGTTTGCCATTACGATGTAAGTCAATTATTCTTTTGTAACCATTAAGATATTAAGTGTTTTTTTTTTTTTTATTTTTTATTTTACGTGCATTGGTCTTCGAAAGATACAAACTGCCCGTAGCAGAAGTGTATGCCGGATTCTTACCGACTAAACCACACCCTTCTCTTATTAAAACTAGTCGAACCGCCTAACCATTAATTTTGTGCTATTTTTGGTTGCACAAAACCTATATTGTGTACTTTCCCTTAGGAAATCTGTTCTTGATAATATATTATCTAAAGGTCTTTTTCTTTTAAACCTTATTGTAATAATCTGATTATTTATTATCTGAGCAGCTTCAATATGCCCTTCTAGACGAGCTTTATCCTTTATGGCATATCTACTTATTTCTTCTATAACTTTGGGAATTTGTAAGTCTCTATGAATGTCACTATTACGTACATACCAGGAAGCACTTACTATGTTACATAGGACTTGATTCTGGTTGAAGATTAAACTTACGCTCTAGGAGCCAGTAATGTTCTCCATATTTATTTTCAAGTTCTAGTTTTTTCTTTTTAACATGTTCATTCCACCTTAGCTTGACATCCGTTGCTATGCAAATGTTGCCACAGTCACTTCTGGTAAATGGACCTAGAATACTGCCTCGAGGCACACCTGCTTTTATTTCTCTTAATGTAGAGTACTCTTCATCTTGTTTAATTCTAAATAATCTATCTGAAAATTACGACTCGAGTATTTCTACATATTGTAAAGGCATCAATCACCTTAATTTAAATATTAATCCTTTGTCAAACGCTTGTGCTACGTCTAGAAGTATTGTAGAGCATATTTGTTTTTCTTCAAACGCTTTTTCTATACCATTTGTTATTCCATGAACTTGGTCAATTGTTGCATGCTTGGATCTAAATCCAAATTGATGGTTTGCAATTAAATTTTATTTTCTATAATTGGACTCAACCTTTTTAACAACAATTTTTCATAAAGTTTTGGCATAATTGATAGCAGAGATATTGGCCTATAAGATTTTACCTTATTTAATATCTTCTTTTTTTTTTTTTTTTTTATTTATTTATTAGTTTTGTATAAGTAAAACTTTGTTGTATAACAATAATAATTCATTTAAAACATTTTATATAATAAAAATTTACAAAAAAAAAAATTTTTTTCATAAAAAACATAACAACATAACAAAAATTTTATATAACAAAGACTTAAAAATTTTCATGCACAAATTTAACAAGCAATTTATAAAAACAATTAATATTTCTTTCTCCTTTGATTTTATTTGGTAGACCGTTGAACATTTGCAGACCTCTATACATCAATGAGTTTTGCGTTGTCACTTTGTTGCACCTTGATACTCTAAAATTTTCTCCTCCCCGAAGGTTATAAGGTTGACAGTCACTCACTCTCTGTAGATTTCTTGTCAGGTAAGATGGCAGCATGTTGTACTTTAATTTGAATATGAAGAAAAGTACTCTAAAGTACACTCTTTGCCTAACATTCATCCAACATAATTTTTGTAACATTTGGCTTATTGGTGTTAGCGAACTACTCTTTAATATCAATCTCATAGCCTTATTTTGAAGAATCTGCATTCTTGAGAATTGTTCTAAGGAACATGAAAAAATTATCGTAGCACAATAGTCAAAATGCGGTAGGATCAATGCGTTGTACAATATTTTTGCTGTTGTTTTTGATATACAATTCCTAATTCTTCTCATGAATCCAATCTTCTTAGATATTTTGTTACATATGTTATTATCTTCCCTGGCTTTGTTATTATAATAACCTCTGCTACTTTCCAAGCGGTTGAAACATACTTCAGTTTTACTGCTGCATTTATGATTTTTCTTAAAAATTTTAGAGCTTTTTGTGGAAGCTCTTTTATAATCTGAGCTGTAATAAGATCAAAACCTGCACCCTTTCCTTAACTTTAAAGTTTCATTTTTTCACTAATTTCTTCTTGTGTAAATGGATTAATATTGTTCTCTTCTATTGTAACATCCTCCTCTAAACAAAGATATGAATTTATGTCCTTTGGTTTGAATATGTTTTCTAAATGATCTGCAAATAATTCGGCTTTATATTAATTTTCCTTTGCCCAAGTGCCGTCTGCTTTCATAAGCGGCGGGCGTGTTTTATCGGCTTTTTACACTCTTCGTTGCTTTCTACAACGAGTAATTTGATTCTTTTGTTGCCGATAAAGTTTCTATATAATTTTCATATGATACTGATTTTAGGATCTGATATTTTCTTTTAAGAGATTGTAATAATCTGTAAAATCTTCTTATCATCACGGTAACGTGATTGTTGCCATCTACGTCTACCCCTTCTTTTTCATTTTATTAAATCAGCTATATCTCTAGGATAATTATTTGCTGCTGACCTATACTCAATTATTTTTGTGTTATTCCAAGCAGCTTTTTGAATTATATTAATAAAGCCTTCTAATTCCAAATCTAATTTTTCTTTTGATTGTTTTATGTTTAAATTAATATTATTTGCGATTTCATACTTAAAGCTTAACCAGTCTGTGGTATTATTTGTCAGTGTGGGCTTTTTTATTTTTCTATTTAATTTTTCATTCAACACTAGTATGACAGCAGAGTGATCAGAATCCAAGTCATGATTATCTTCTAAATTTATGATGCTGCTTGAAATTTTTTTGGTTATAAAGTAGACGGAAATTTATATCCGTGACCATTTAGGAGAGTTTTAGAGATATTTTTCTTTATATTGCATTTTGGTGGACAATATACTGCACCAACATTAAGATCTTGTTTCGTAGATGAAATTTTGATCATAGAAAGTTGGATTTCTACAGATTCAATTTTGAATTCTTCATTATGTTTTATAGTGCCCTTTATTAGAATTGCAGTACCTCCTCTCGGATGATTACTGGGATGAACTGCCTTATAGGATTCATAACCTATAATATTAAATTTTGTGTTTATTGTTAAATGAGTCTCTGATAGTAGATATATATCAATATTGTTAGATCTTAAGAATACTTCTAGTTCATGTTTTTTATTGAGGACACCTTTAGGATTCCAAGTTGCAATACGTATTTTATCTAGATACATTTTTTATCATTTTTTTAGGTGTTTCTTAGTCTTCATTATTGTTTCTCTTTTCTATTTTATTTAATCTTATGGAGATTTCGTCAACTTTTAGCAATAGATTTTGCATCATGTTTCATTGTAATTGCGTTTAGCTTTCATAACCTTAGTTTCTTTTTCCGGAGTTTCTGTAGTTTTTTCTAAGTTTTGCATCTTGTGCATCACTTAATTGTCATTAGGTACGTTTAGGTTTCATAACCTTAATTTGTTTTTCTGTTATAATGTTTTCTTTAATTTTAGTTTTTAGTGCTTCGGAGTATAAAACTCCATTCCCAACTTTCCTTGATTTATATGGTGTAATTTTTTTCGGTATTTTTGTTTCATTTGATTGTTTGGGTTTGCGCATAGTCAATCTTCTTTTCTGTAATACTTTTATTTTTATAATATGAGAATAGTTTTTTCTATTGCTCAAAATTACCAAAGGAGGTTTATAGTTTTTAGTTACCTTATCGTTTCCTTTTAATTCTTCCTTTTGGGGTTTAAATAGCGGTTCCAAATATGTGTTAACATCTGGGGACTTATCCGTTTTACGTTTCTTTGGATTTCTTTTCCTATTCAGAATCCAATCAGTTTCTCTGATTAGTTCTTCTGCATCCGTTTCGTATGTCACAATTTTAGTGTCTGTGGATGCATTTGGCACACTATTTATTTAATTTTTAAATTTTTAATTTTCTGCCTTAATTTTCAACTCATTAATTCTGGAGTTGATTTCCGTAATATCGGATTTCCGTAATTCCGAGTTGATTTTCTTGTAATATCGGACTATGAATTTTATTATTAACATCGTGGGTTTTCTTTATATTGCCTTCATCAAACAATATTTTTTCCCTATTGCCCTCTTCGGTTTCCTTATTTTTTTCACCTTTTCTAGGCGGACTTCTTTGAACCTTCTTGCTCATAGCGAAGTGGTTTATTAATTTATCCAGATTATTAATATTATTATTATGAACCACTGGCGACTCATCTAAACGCCTTGCACGTTCAGCCAAGCCCTCGCCGACCGCCATGGTCTCTGCCGACACTTTGGTAGATATCCCTACCAAATTTTTATTTTTATATGACATTAACGTTCATTTATTTAATGCTTTTTATACCTACAGCCAGGGTTTCTTACTGCCGCCCCTTACTAGAAAAAAACCAATAAGAAATCGCTAAAGATAGATTTAACCATAATTTTTTTAAATTTAGTAAAATTTTGCAAATTTAACCAAAATTTGTAAATTTATTGATCGAACAAAAATAAATAAGAGAAATATCCCCATCTCTAGGGAGAATTATCATAAAAATTTAAAAAGAATATATTACCTAATATTTTGAAAAAATAATTAAAAGATATTTTAAAAAAATAAACTATTAAATAAAAATTATTAATTAAACAAAACTAAATAAGAGAAATATCCCCATTTGTAGGGAAAATGATCACAAAATTTAAAAAAAAGCAAAAAATATAATAATATAAATATGCTGTTACAGCATTCTCACTGCTGCAAACCTCAAGTAACTATTATACTGAAAAAATGTTGGAAAAATTACAATCTTCACTGAAAAAATGTTGCCTAAGAAAATGTTGATTGAGAAAATGACAATCTTCACTGAAAAAATGTTGCCTAAGAAAATGTTGATTGAGAAAATACTGCGCAGTCATTTTTGTCATTTTTCCAACATTTTTTCAGTATAATAGTTACATGAAATTTAAACATAACTGATATTTAAAAAACTTTTCATATCTAATTAAAAATATTCAGCTCAATAGCTAAAGCTTATTTTTTTTTTAATTTATAAAACTCTTTTTAATTTTCGCGGAAATATTAAATCAAGCTTAAACTTTGATAATATTAACTGTGTACTTAAACCAAACTTTAAAAACTTTTCATATTTAATTAAGAACAGTAAGCATCATATCTTAAGCTTGTTACTGTTTTAATTTGAAATTTAAACATAACTGATATTTAAAAAACTTTTTATATCTAATTAAAAATATTCAGCTAAATAGCTTAAGCTTATTTTTTTTAATTTATAAAACTTTTTTTTATTTTCGCGGAAATATTAAATCAAACTTAAACTTTGATAATATTAACTTTGTACTTAAACCAAACTTTAAAAACTTTTCATATTTAATTCAGAACAATAAGCACAATATCTTAAGCTTATTACTGTTTTAATTTGAAATTTAACCATAACTGATATCCCAACCAAGCTTAATTTAAAATACTCAAAGACTCAAACTAGTTTAAGCTTATTATTGTTTTAATTTGAAATTTAAACATAACTGATATTCTAACCGCTAAGCTTAATTTAAAATACTCAAAAGCACAAAACTTTTTACTTATCACAATTTTATTGCATAACTTCAGGAGAACTTTTGCTGACTACTGACGCTGAAACGGCACTAAAAAAGCTCCTGAGCGTTTGCTGACGCTGAACCGGCGTATACATACTACTTTCATCCATTAGATTATTCAGGTGAAGAAAAAAGTCTGCCTCTATATTCAGGTATTTCGTTGCTCTATATAATCCACAGAGATAAAATATTCTATTATCATGATATGCTTTCAAGACTAATACCCATAATTCATTATTAATAGTAATTCTTTTAATAACCTCAACGTTTCAATAATCTCGTATATAAAATACTACACCCCCAGTGTGTCTTGAATTACTATCGGTTCTTATTAATCTGTATCCATCGATTTGTAATAGAGAATCCTCATCATCGCCAATTAAATGTGTTTCTGTTAAACACACAAACTCACGCTTATTATTAGCTATCAACACTTCCAGTTGATCAAAGTTATTTCTTAGCCCTTGGATATTTAACGATAAACACACAAATTCATTTAATTGCTAGTAACAAATTCTATCCGATTCTTGCTTCATTTTTCTTTGATAAACCTTGCAGTCGGAACTCAGAGGTAAATGGAAAGTATTGCAATCATCATCACTTAAATTTAATTTTGTTTTTAATTTTAAACAATTAATGCATTGAATTTCATTCACATTTTTAACACTATCTAATTTGTTATGGCCTCCTTCACCACACTTATGGCAACGCTGCTCTTCCTCTTTACATTTTTTACTTGTATGGTTAAAACCGAGACACTTATAGCACCTTAGAATACTTTTTTTTTTTTATATACTGGACATATATTCCATCCCACTCTTATTTTTCTTAAATTTATAATTTTTTTAAAAGACTCTCCATCAACTTCTAAAATAGTGTTAAACACTTCCTTATTATTAAATGATGGATATGTTTTCAAACATTTAATAATTAAGCACTCTATATTATTTTGATTCTTAATTGCATTAATAATTTTTTCATCGTTTAACTTTTCACCCATCCCACTTATTAAAATTTTCGGATTATGTAACACTGGTACTAACACATCATAATTATCACTCATTCTTGCTTGTATTTCACTCTCAATTTTTTGTACAGATTCTCTATTTGAGCAGCATATTGAAACTGAACCGTTATTTCTCTCATATACTCTATTAATTTCTACCGATAAATTACATACATCGATATTTTTTTCTAAATCAGATTTAGTTTGTTTACTTTGTTTTGGTTTAATAATTACCGGGAATTTTAATTTTTCAGCATAGGTCATTTTTTTAGTATACGATTTTGTTTCACTATTTTCTTTAAGTTCTTTTACCATATTTGAAATTTTTTTAATTTCGTTATTACAATTAATTTTTTCTTCAGAATTTGTTTCATTTTTTTCTTTAAGTTCTTTCACCATACTTGAAATTTTTTCCATTTCACTATTACAATAATTTTTAATTTCGGTAACATTCTTTTCACTCGCACTTTGTTTATTTATCATACAATTTAGCCGTTTCCGATACATTAAGATATGTATCTTAATTCTATTGCCTCTAATAATTTTTTAATTTCAAATTCATTCTTTTGTAAAGAAATTTCAAACTCATTTTTATATTCTTTAAGTTGAAAATTATTTTTTTTAACCCTACCTTGAATATCCTTAAGCACAAGATCAACGTTTTGTATATAAACAAAGCAATCATCACAAATAAATTTAATCATTGCATTAGTATCAATTAAATTGCTTGCACTCTGATCTAAACCACTACATTTGACTCCTCAGTGAAAAATTTTGCCACATACACCCATGCATCTTCTACCAGATTCTCCTCTAATTGCATTTTTACACTTATTGCACTCTTCTGGCATTATGCAGTATATGCTATACACACCATTAACTAGAATATAATTAAATTGTTTTTATACGCGTTTACATATAATGCGTATATATATATACACAATACTGTTTGTAAATGTAAATAACACTCAAAAATTTGTAAATGTAAATAACACTCAAAATTTTTTTTATTTTATAAATTATAATTGTCATTAATTTATTTTTTTATTCAAATAATATTAATATAATTGCTATAAATTATAATAATATAATAATAAACAAAGATAGCTTAATGTATAAAATTTCTCCATTTATAAAATTTATGCAATAATTAATCTTTTAACCACTTTAATTAAATATTAAAACTGGAAATGATTCAACAACGTGATCACTCACGGCCGATGTAACTTCGTATATATAGAGAATACTCTATATTATTTTGAAGAAATATATTTTAAGAAATATTATTGCAAACAAGAATAGGTTTTCTAAATTTGAATATTTATGTTTATTAGCGAGGAACATGAAGTTATACTAAAATCTATTTTTAATTAAATTTATTTATCGTGTTGTTTCACATATAATTATTATATCTATTTTTTCTTTTAGTTTTTTTTATTGAATGGATATTTATTGTTTCTAGAATAAATATATTGTTATAATTTTCTTTTCTTTCATTTTCTCAGTCGGTATTTTTTTTACAGTCGATGTTCGCAGAACATAAGTTTTTTAACATTATAAACTTAACATTAATATATTTTATAACAACTTTTATATATATTAACTAATTTTAATATTGTTTATTTCATAATTGTTTAACGTACATTTTTGCTTATTATGCACATTTCTTTGTAATGTAATTTAATTAAACTTAACTTAATAAAATACCTTTAAAGTCATTGTACTGACCTACATTCATAATTTTAATTGTTTTAAAGTAAGTTAAATATTTGTTGTGTCAGCTAATTTCGTTGCATAATGTATAATTATTATGGAAATAAAAATTGTATTTAAAGACGTAATTTTAAGTAAAATATAATCATTAATAAAATTGAATTCTAAACTTAAATAAGTTTTGTTTATTTTTTGTGATTCAAACATTGGTCCTTCGAGCCGGATTCTATAGAACAAGTGTCTTTAGAATTTGAATCAAAAAGAAAAAAAAACTTTAGAACAAGTGTCTTAAGCTTTTTTTCATGCAAATTTAATTGTAAAACTAGTGTTTAGAGATAAATTAAAAAAAAAAAGGTAATCTTGTAGAACCAGTGTCTACAGGAAGTTTTTTCTAGGTCACAACTAAAGGCGTTTACTTCAAGACAGTAATACAACAAAAAGGCGTTCTCATCAACGAGTCAACGAATTTACATAAAAATCATCAAAGGCCATATCATCAAAGCAATATGGACAAACTAATCAACGCTCAAAAGGAGCTATATACAAAAATTCTAAGAGTACAGACAAACTTCAAAAAGGATTCTGTAGAAAGAAAAACAAAGGAATATATAGAAGTACGTTTAAAAAATTTAAACGAGTACTGGCAAGCTATTATCAAAAACAACGATGACATCGAACAATTAAAAGAAAATTACCCGGATCATTTATATTTCAAAAACAAGGACTTTGAAAGTATGGGGAATTTAGTAACCGAAATAACGAGTATTTTGGAAGCTGCTTTATCAAACGCTCCATAAACAAATTGAGCTAATAAAGGCTGTAGAACGCATTTCAAACAAAGTAAGGGAAGTAATGAAGCAAGAACCGAATTTGGCTTTCATCAACCTTAACTTAAAAACTTTAGAAGAGTACTGGAACTTAATAATGAATAATCACTTGAGTCTGATAGAAAATGAGCCTATTAGCCATGATTATTTTGAGAACAACAAATTTGAATACATCGAGAATATTTACAAAGACACAGTAATTGAACTAAATACAAACCTAATGAATATATCTTCAGCTCCGGCTGCTCGAGCACATAACACCAGGCAGTTACAAGGTAATCAAGATGTTAATGTGAATTTACCAAAAATTGATATACCAAAGTTTTCTGGAAGCTACTCCGACTGGAAATCTTTTAGAGATTTATTCATGGAAGTTATTAATAATAACACAAACATAGGCAAAGCTCAAAAATTTTATTATTTAAAAGCTAACGTCGTTGGAGAACCTGCAGAGTTAATCAAACATTTTCCAGTTACAGCTGAAAATTATGACTCTGCTTGGAATATTTTAGATAAAAGGTACAATAATACAAGGATTCTTTTATCTACACAATTGAAAACTTTTCTGAATCAACCAATACTAACTAAAGAATCAGGCAGAGATATAAAAAAACTGCATGACACCTCAAGGGAATGCTTATTGGCTATTCAGAATTTGGAGATTGATACCTCAAACTGGAATCCAATCTTAATATACTTATTGACTCAGAAATTGGACAAAGAAACTCATCGTTTATATGAAAAATCATTAGTTGATTCTCGAGAAGTGCAAAATACAAAGCATTTCTTTCAATTTTTAGAAACCCGTTTTCAAAGTCTGGAAGCATTAGAAACGAACACTAACGAAACGAAAATCAAATCATACCATAGTTCAATTACTAATTTATGCGTGATATGTCAAGAATCACATAAAATTTATGGCTGTGAAAAGTTCAAACTACGGAATATACAGCAGAGAATAACAACTAGCAGAAAATATAATTTATGTGGAAACTGTTTGCGACCTGGTCATTTTGGAAAGGACTGCACAAGCTTTTCAAAATGTAGAGTATGTAACAAAAAACATCATACCTTGTTGCACATATTTCAAGAAAACACGAATAACAAACAGTTATTTAATAAAAAATCACTAAACAATACAAAATTAATGGATATTAACGCTCACTGTGCAACTAATATTACAAAGATTAAGGTTATCTTACCCACAGCAATAATAAAAGTACAAAAATTAGATGGAACCTATACTGAAGTTAGAGCCCTTGTCGATCAGGGTTCTCAAGCCACTCTAATTTCAGAAAGTATGGTCCAATATTTGCAGCTGCCAAAACACAAGGTTCATGCAGTTGTATCTGGAATTGGAAATGCAAAATCTGGTATAGTGCAAAATTTTGTGGTAACTTTCTTTAAAATCCAGATTAAATTCAACATTTTCTTGTGTGACCAAAGCATTAATTCTACCAAAATTAACTGGTTATTTGCCGACAGAAAATGTAACATCTTATAAAAATTGGGGACATATAAAAACCTTAGAACTAGCAGATCCAAACTTTTACAAACCAAGTAGAATCGACATAATCTTAGGAGCTGACGTTTTTAGTCAAATAATACAAATCAAGCTCATAAAAGGAAGACCAGGTACTCCAATAGCACAGAAAACCAAGTTTGGCTACATTTTATCAGGTGAAATAAAAAACGAATTACCAGAAAATACTATTAATTGTTTTATTGGCGAAGTCGACCTAAGCCAGGAGCTAACCAAATTTTGGGAAACTGAAGAGCTTCTACCTGAAAGAACTACAACAGCTGAAGAAATGGAATGCGAAGTTCATTTCAAATCTACCTGTCAACGCCAAAAAGATGGAAGATATGTTGTGCGATTACCGTTTCGTGAACATTTTAACTTGGACGAAATTCAGGGATCAAGAGAATTAGCACTTGCTAGATTGTTTCAACTTGAGCGAAAATTTAAGACGAATAAATTATTGGAAACTATGTACAAAGATTTCATAACAGAGTATATTCAATTAGGTCATATGGTTCCAGCTCAAGAAACAGTGGGAGGAAAATATTACCTACCACATCATGCCGTTTTTAAGCACGATAGTTCAACCACAAAATTGAGAGTAGTTTTTGACGCCTCTGCAAAAATAAATTCATCTAAAAGGCTAAACGACGTAACAATGATTGGAGAAAATTTGCAGCAAAATATAACAGAAATACTAATACGATGGCGCAAATATAAGGTAGTATTTACAGCAGATATCGAGAAAATGTACCGTCAAATTCGAATAGACAATCGCGATCAAGATTTCCAAAGAATACTTTGGAGAAAATCACCTAACGAACCCATTAAAGAGTACAAGCTAACAACCGTCACTTATGGGACTGGGCCTGCGCCTTTCTTAGCAATAAGAACGTTACGTCAATTAGTTGCAGATGATGGACACTTATATCCTTTGGCTTCTAAAGCTATTTGTAAGGATACTTATATGGATGATGTGGTTTCGGGAGCATATACATACGAAGAAGCAAATTTAAAATGCACCCAGTTAATAAATTTATTAAAAGCTGGAGGTTTTAATTTACGTAAATGGAATTGCAGTGATCGTCGCTTGTTGAAACAAATACCATCGGAATTAAGAGACTGCGCAAATAACAAAACTTTTGATGACGGAGAAGCTGTTAAAGCATTAGGAATACATTGGGTTCCAAAAACTAACAAATTAAAATTCAACATAAATACTGAGATAAAATCGGAACTGTTTACAAAACGTTCTATATTATCAGAGGCGGCTCGTATTTTTGATCCAATTGGATTGCTATCCCCAATAATAATAAAAATTAAATTATTATTTCAACAAATATGGTTAGAAGAGACTGACTGGGATCAACCAGTATCTAACAACATTTTGAAAGAATGGCTACAAATCAAAGAAGAACTGCACTTATTAAAGAAAATAGAAATCTGTAGATGGATTGATTATGGAAATGACTTTACTTTAAAGTCATCAGTAGGTCGTGGAAATAAAACTTTTAAGGGTTACATAGCACTTTTTGTATGCTTAAGTACCAAGGCAATACACCTAGAAGTAGTTAGTAACTTAACATCAAGTGCCTTTCTTGCAGCATTTAAAAGATTTGTTAGCAGAAGAGGACCGGTTGCCAATGTGTATAATGATAATGCCACAAATTTTTGCGGAGCCAGCAAAATTTTGAGTGATTTGTTCAAACAATCCAATTATAAAAATGAAATTATAGACTCATTAAATAGGGAAGGAATCCAATGGCATTTCATACCACCCGCATCCCCTCACTTTGGAGGTCTTTGGGAAGCTGGTGTAAAATCAACAAAATATCATATGAAGAGAATAATAAAGGACACAACATTAACTTTTGAAGAACTTACAACTTTAACTGTAAAAATTGAAGCTTGTTTAAATTCTCGTCCTTTATGTCCGTTAAATAACGATCCAGAAAACTTGGAAGTTTTAACACCAGGTCACTTTTTAATAGGAGCACCATTATTAACAGTTCCTGAGGAAAATGTGGTAAATGAGAATCCTAATATATTAACTAGATGGCAGCTGTTAGATCATTTACACCAGAAGTTTTGGAAAAGATGGTCTAAAGAATACTTGTCCAGATTGCAGCAAAAACCGAAATGGACCCAACAACAACCAAATTTAAGGGTTGGAAACATAGTGCTAATAAAGGAGGATAACTGCCCACCAACCAGATGGGCTTTGGGAAGAATTATTGAGACAAGCTGTGATGATAATGGTCTTGTTAGAGTTGCTACTTTAAAAACAAAAACTTCAATATTAAAACGCCCTATAACTAAGCTATCGCTGTTGCCAATTATAGACAACGACGATAATTTCAGCTATGATGAAATCAAAAATAGAAATCCAGAAGCACTTAATTTTACTAATAATAGTATCGCAGAAATGCATGGCAATAAAGATGAAAAACCTCATTCATCCGTCAAAAGAAAGCATACGTATTCCAATAAAAAGAGCATCAACAAGAAATATAAATACACATGATGTTCATCATTATGCAATTGCATACATAACTCTCATAACTCAATTGATGCAAAAACCAATTCAAAACCTGCAGTACCACCTACAGAAAGCAATACAGCGTCAACCGCTTGTGAACATCCATTTAATTATTAATTCATTTCGGGGGGAGAATGTTCGCAGAACATAAGTTTTTTAACATTATAAACTTAACATTAATATATTTTATAACAACTTTTATATATATTAACTAATTTTAATATTGTTTATTTCATAATTGTTTAACGTACATTTTTGCTTATTATGCACATTTCTTTGTAATGTAATTTAATTGAACTTAACTTAATAAAATACCTTTAAAGTCATTGTACTGACCTAAA